>OY856411.1:678473528-678498528 GCA_963693085.1 Alisma plantago-aquatica
GACATTCATCTTAAATGTTGAATTGAGGTTTTCATAATTTTGGAATTACATTTTTGGTTATAACTTCTCGACCCTTATCCTTTTTCTCTCATGGTGAGCCCTCTCTTTAGGGGAGCCTCTTTATGAGGAACCCTCTATTTAGGATTTTAGTCCCTGCAGTGGACGTTTATAACCTTCCCTCACCTGGGCTTGTTTTTTTTTCATAGGTCTTCTTTTTTGGGCTTGGCCTAAGGTGATCTTCTTTTCTGGGCTTGATCACCTGTCATTCCCATAATGACTTTCTTTCACCCCATGCTCTTTAACTCACTAAGATATTTTATTTAGGGTTTGAGCAAGTTATATAAAATGAGTTGTTCATAGGTTGTGTATGTTTCTTGAAACTTTTCTCACTAATGCCTTGCTCTACGTGCACGCATGCATGGGATACTAGGTCACCTAACTCATTTATATTTCCTCTTTCCTCTTGCCCTAATTAGGATTCATACAAGTAGGGTTTCTCTATCACCCACTCTATTCCCATTCCCCGGGATTATGGTTTTGGTTTCAGGTTAGGGACTACCCCTACTTAGGGTTTTTATGTCCCTTGACCCACTAGGTTTTTCCTAAACCAACCCTAGCTCCATATAGGGTTTATTCTTGCAAGGAAAAACCCATAAAATATTTTCCTTTATTTGATCACTATTTCCACATTGCATGTACATTAATTGGCATAGGATGCCTTAATCCTACTTCTTCTCAAAAAACCAAACTTGAGATGAGGAGGGAAGTAACTTTTAGAGTTTATTAAATGAGAAGTGGATGAAATTTGAGATCAGAAGACTTAGAGGAAATATTACTCCAGGCAAGCCCTAGGCTCCGACGAGGCAAGTATCATTGTGGCTAAGCAGGTCCTCGTATACCAACTTAATGGTGAAGAAGAAAATATTCCCAGCCCCTAAAGACATGACCCCTTATAGATACAATTACCATCAAGACATGCCTTAATAAATTTCTTAGATTTCTACATATTCATTGAAATTATAAACTATTAAATATTATTTTAAAATTTTGGGGCTATGAAACCAAATGTAACAGCCCCACTTTTTAGCATCCCCCATTTAAGACAAGACCCAAAAAATTGAGATTCATTACCTAAATTTCCCAAGGATCTAGATTTTTACCAAATAGCAAATAATTTCCATTAATTCAAATATTGTTTACAAGATGCTCCTCTAAATAGTTACATGAATTTCTATCATCATAATTGTACATATGAGAAGAAGTATCTAACTAATCCTCCTTACTTTATCTTTAATGCCTTCAGGTAGTTTCACATAGTTCATCATATCATGATATCTTCATACTTAGCATGTACCTAAAACTATGTAAAACAAAAACATAGATCATCATATTAAAATATATTGTGTATGTGGGGTGCATGCAAAAGTGTGCAAGTACATAACAACGTATATTCCATCAATTACTTGCAAATAAGAACTGGAATTTAATTCACATATTCTAACCCACACTTGATATGATATTCGGGGTGTGATCAATGTCCCTTTAGGGATCATATGCATCACCCCTCAATGCATATCATCCTAGGGTTTAGAATATGTTATCTTTATTTATGTGATACTCGTAGTGGCATTATTATTCAACGGAATGTAAATAAACAGCCAACATTTTATTTTATCATTCTTTGAGAAACAATCACAATCACTGGCAAACTAATGTTGTTAGTCATAAGCGTAACCATGTACCTCAATGGTGAACCATGCAGATCAAGTAGTATATACTTCAAGTATATTATCCAATCAAGCAAGTAAAGGTGAATCCAAGCAATCAACATTAAATATGCATGTTTAGAAAGCCTAAAGTGTCACCATCACATGAATTATATCAAACCCTACTCGGTCCTATTCTAGGATTTAAGATTTAGGATAAGCAAGAACGACAAAACCCCTAGTTTGATCACATATAGAACATTAGGTAAGAACCCCAATTATCTTATTAAATTTGTGCATTAAGATTGATTAGGATTAGGTTCATTAACAACATGGCAAGTTAGGATCTTTATCCCTGAATACTCATATACATGTTTATTCATATTAGCCACTTTAATTATCACCATTATGATCATAATAATGTTAAATCATCATTATATTCCACATTATTAGTTTAATTATCATAGAATCATATTTAACATGATTAACAGCCTATTCATCAAAAATAGGGTTCATATGAATTAATCACCGCTTTAACACATATATGCACTACTTCTATAATTGTGATTAGATTTAGGAATCACTGATATTTTATTCACATTCCTTAGATTTTCTAATCAATTTTGATATATAATTCATTTTCATCCCAGCTACCCAATATTTTCTAGAATTATTTCAAATTGAACATGTATAGGCCAATCACAGATTGACACGTCAGCAGATTACCTTTGATTTACTTTATTTCTAGCCATCTTGGTATTTAGGGTAAAAAATTTGGTTTCTCCTTTAGTCTTAAGCGTGCATGAAGGGTCAAAGGAGTTATTTGACTATTTTCCTCCCCTTTCCTCACACTAGAGTGACTCCAGCCCGATATGTCAGTTATAATGGCGTCACCTCCCTCATTCTTTGTCCACGTTGGCCTGACATGAGAGGGGGAGGGTCTGAGAAACTCCATGGAGTCTCACCGAATCTGACCAGGCATGAGGTCAATTTTGACGACACCTCAGACGGAGAGTATGGGGGTCTACAAGAGTGTGTTGGCATGACGAGGCTTGCAGGTTGTGTGTTCTGGATAGGGAGTATGAGGACCCAGGAACTCTTTAGCAGATTATGTCCCACCCTTGTTTCTCAGGCTCTTCACATTGTAGCTTGCCACCTTCCATGGATGAAAGAACTGTCTTACTCTGCTACTTGCAGGTCTATCTGGGAGGTTATGTGATGAAGGAACTAAGAAGTTTGGGTCACATGGATCTCTATCAGGATTCACCATGGCTACCCTATCCAGGGTCATGTTGTCCTACTGGCTAGAACTTCCTGCTCTGCCTTATATATATATATATATATATATATATATATATATATATATATATATATATATATATATATACATATATATACATATATATACATATATATACATATATATACATATATACATACATATATATACATATACATACATATATATGCATACATATACATATATACATATATATACACATACATACATGTATGCATACATATATATACATACATACATATATAAACACACACATATATATAGGGAATAACCCTAATGGTTTCTACGAAGTGAGAAGAAAGAAGGGAGAGTGATAGAGAGGTACTTAAGGGAATTATGGGTTCCCTTCCCTGTACACCTGCACATGGAGAAATAATTGTGGGTTGTGATCTATAGATATAGAAAGTTTTTCCATAACACTGACAATATACATATTATCATAACCATTAAAGACATCTCTTTTATCCAATAATGGAACTCTAACTAGGAAAGAATAGACTCCTCCTACTAATCTCTTTTCCTCTCATAGTTATGAAAAATACTCAAAGAAAGTATGTATGGGTGTCAAATGGAAGACATTCAATAGATTCCCAATATAGAGACACATGTGTACACAACATATTATCAACTTATACACCAAAAATGCCTAAAGGAAAGCATACCACTATATGGCACATATTGGACAATGTGTTCCTTAAATTATTGGAAACTCTTTATGACTTGGAATCTAGATCATTCTCTATGTCCTTTTGATATATTCTTAAAAATCAATCGTAGGAACTCATTAACATTTTTCTAAGTCATATCTAATGTGTGGGATTTAATGGTATACAAAACTTCCTCTTTTAAATATTTCATTAAAACAATTAACATTATTTCATGAAATGTCCTTTTCTACCTAATTCTAGAATTCTCCTCCTTTTCCTTATTATTTTCAAATATATCAAAAGTTAGATCACAATATTCTTGTTTGATGTCTCAAACATTGTGTTTCCATTCTTGGCTAGATAATTACCACATTAATTATCTAGAACACTACATATTTTATTTTCTTTTGGGAACTTGTCTGCCTTAATTCCATTTTCTAACAAACAATAAAGCTATCATCTTTTAGTTATGCATGACTTTCTTTCATTTCTTTAACTTGTGCCACAAGGACCTATTTGCAAAGCAAATAATATCATGGGCCTCACTTGAGCCATGGGTTGCACCCATGATTCAAAGTGGTCACATTGTTAATCTATCCAATATAGTTTGAAATTTCTTATTCAGTTAAGTCTTATATTTAGGTATTTAAAATTTACCAACATTTGAGGATATAAAATTATGTGAGTGGTGGTTCGGGAAGATAGACCAAAAAATCAAGAATCTTGGCTATAAATCAAGTTAGGATATCTCTACAAAGGTTTCTAAAGTGGAATATGCCTTGATCATCAATTTTCAACCCTCTTGCCAAAGTAGGCTACATGAAAGATGGAAGCTAGCAACCCAAGGAAAGTTGATGTGCATGGGTAAATTTTAGCAGCCTAAAAGTGGGGTATGAGAAATGAAATTTTAGGTAAGATAATCTAATGGAATGCTAGAAGCCTACTCTTGTAGTATAAGTTGTTTGTGAGAGCTTATCTTATGAGATAATTTCTTTGAACGGATTGTTCGATAAGATTGTTGCTTTGAAAATATCGTTTCATGAGATTGATGTTTTGAAAAGATTGTTTAATGATTTTTTTGTAATGAAAAGATTGTTATAAGAGATTTTTGTTTTGAAAAGTTTGTTTCATGATATTGTTGTTTGAAAAGAATGTGGTCTTTAAAAGATTATTTCATGATATTTTTTCTGAAAAGGTAGTTTCATGAGATTTTTTTTTTGAAAATATAGTTTTGTGAGATTATTTTTTTTTAATGAGGAACCCTCCCGGGATCGGCCACTATTGGACCCCACTCAGCTCAGGGTAAACCCCAGAACCAGCCGCGTACATGGGGCATCGTGGCACGCTCAGAGATTGTTTTTTTAAAAGATGGTTGTAACATATTGAATCTAAGTATGTAGATTAACATTTTGATTCCTTAGATCCACCTGCATTTAAATGAGTATTAAATCTTTTTGCCTTAGAAATGATAAATACGTTTAACTGAGTTCAATAAAATATAATGGCAAAATAACCTATCATATAATGTTAAATGACTAATTAATTAATTAAGTCATCGATAGAAAATTTATTAGTTAAAATCACTAATTAATTGAAGTTGACCCTAAATTGTCTCTAAAATCATCACAAGTCTAATCCATGCAAGAAATTCAAAAAATGTGAAACAATGTATCAAACTGATTAAAAATGCATTTAATAAGTGATTAATATACAATTAATGAAATGTAACATCAAATTTTTTTCAAAATATAAAATAAATATGATATTTGATTTTGACACATCCTAATTAGCCTACCTTGTAATTTTCAATCAAATCAAACTTGATTTGGCAACCTAATTAATTTATTAAGTTATAAATAATAATACACATAATAGCAATTGTATATCATTTAAAAATATACCCCTTAATTACCTCTATATAACGCACCATGTGCATTACCTTCTATACTGCCACAAACCTGGCCCATCCCTTGCATTTGTGTTGGCAACATAAGCTAAAAGTAACTGACGCCATTTCTTCCTCCCTCTCCTCTTCTTGTAACGAACTGAAACTTAGCCTCTTGACTCCGACCTTATGCCTTGGAGGATAGAAAGTTTAGTTCTTTTAACTTAGCCAAACAAGGATGAAGATATACCTAATAGTAGCCTGATATGTTAATGCATGAATGAATCACCCAAGCATATATGCATAATTATGACCTAATAATCTTTAGAGCAATAAAATATATGTTATGATGTTAATTAAGAGAAATAATTTGCATAGAAGGAATAGGTGTCCATAATTTAGAATGTTGATACATAATTCAAATAAATAAGGAGTTGTGAGTTAAATAATAACATAAATAATTTTGTGCACAATAATAATATATGGTCTTTTTGGTTGTAATGTGAAGATATGGGACACAATTGGATGAATAATAATAATAATATTGAATTAATATGATAGCAAAAATTGACGAACAAAAATATGATAGCTAAAATAATGATGGACATAAATATTATTTATTCATAATCCATAAAAGGAATACTAACTGGATAACAATAACTTCAAATTCATTTTCTTTGGGTTTGGTTTGTCTTGGAGGCCAAGTTTCATAATTTTGGGATGATAATATCTATCTCTCTTTAAATTTTTAAAAGAAAAGGTGAGTTTTCTCCAAAATACAAAATAACTCATTTTATGACTCCAAAAGTGGTCATTAATCGTGGATTCATAATCTACACATTAAAATTTTCCTTTGGGTAAATTTACATGCAATTTGGATAATATTTAATATTCATGGTAGATTAGCAGAGAGAAAGTGTGTAAAAGCCTATAATGTTAAATATTGTGCAAAATAATCTCAAGATATGAAATTAATGGTTAATTTGTATTATGCATGGTTCAGTTTGCTTGAGGGTAAAGTTTCACATTAATTGGGTAATTCTAGAAGTCTCTAATGCATTAAGAAAGAGAAAATATGAATAACTTCAAAAGAATTGAATAAAATATTTAGAGTCTTCAATAGTAAAAACTAATGCCATATTCAGATTCTACATACTCAAATTAGGATAGATGCCAAATTTCATTTAGTTTGAAGTTTGTTTGTACCCTCAAATGAAGAGAGAGAAAAAGAGAAATAAATGTAACTACACTTTATTCAATTTTGATTTAGGAATCATATTAATGTGTCATGTGGCCGATTTTGTTTTTGTTTGAGCATGCATGGAATTGGGTCATTTATTTTTTGATCAGATGGTCCTCGCTTTGTATCCTTCCTCGCACCTAAAAGGAAACATGTCACTATTTTGGTGATTCGTATTTTTGCGATTTCTTCCTCATTTCCCCATCTTTCTCTGAGAGTTTTTTGCTTTGGAACCAGGAGAGAAATCCACACCCAATGACCATTAATTCGAGCCCTACCCTCTAATATTTGTAATTTGCCCAAAACTTAGTTTTCTTGCTCTCGAAGATCCTACCCATTTTGCACAATACGCAACCCACACATATGAATGTGGTCCCACGTCTCCCCTAGCACATATGCACTTCTTCTCTAGCACCAATTTCTCTATTCATGCCTTTTTGTGCTTCCATTGAGTCAACTTTTTTCCTAGCCTTGAGGCAATTCGTGCAAGATCCTCTCTCTCCAATCTTTGATCAGATTTGGAGGTGGGTTTGTGAGTGTGTGATCATTGTTTTCATGTCTTCAAGTCATCGTTTGGTCGAGTATAGCGGATTTGCCCAAATTTTTGGCATGTTGCTCTATTGGTTTGTGCAGCTATGGCATGTGCCAAGGGGAGAAGCTTACGCTTGATAGTTTTACTTCTTTTTTCTCACCTCGCCTCACCTCTTTTCTTTGTATGTTTCTCTAAGGGCAAAGACATCCTTTCACCTCCTTTACTCTCTTATCTAGTTGTTGAGATGGCAATGGGACTGGCCGAGTTGGCCAACGACTATTGGGCCAACTCATTGCACCCATCCTCTCCCTCTCTCTCTCATATGTAGTCTTGCTGATGCGGCTTTCTGGTGATTAGTGATAGGTTGATTTATAAAAATCATATCTTTTAATTCACTTGTCCAAAAATTAAGTAAAAATATGTTTTGGAATCATATGAATGTGATAAAAATAGTTTGATGGTCTAATTTCCATGTTTTCGATGTATGCTTTTTGAGGATCTAATAAATATTATAAAAAGCTATAAAAAGTGTAACTAATTCATATGAACTCCAAATAAAGCAAGTAAATATGTTTTTTGACTAGGAGAAACTAATAAATCGATTGGTCTTGGTTTTGTAACCAAAATATGAGGTTTTTTAATCTAAAATTAGGTTTCTCTTTATATATATGAAAATCATAAACCCTAATACATGTGTATAATTTGAACATAGGAAGAAGTGATCTTGGAAACAACTTGTTTGGTGAAGAGTGTTTTTGGGACTCTGGCTTAAGGTATGATTGCATCTCCTATTATTCTATATTGAGAAACTAACCTAACTTTATCCTCTCTTGTAGTATTTTTGCATATCATGTTATTCATATGAGCAGCAAATCTAATTTATCACTCTTTTGATAGCCCACACAATATTTCTCTTTGAGAAATATATTCCATGTGGAATATTCTAATTGATATTGCTATTATGATCATCCTATTTTGTTAGACTTTCTTTTGACTTCAACTTATGCATTTATTTTTTATGAACCCCTAAATTTGCCCACTTTTGTGGTGGATGTTTAAATTGCACTTTTATGTAATGGGAATTTTATATGGATCCTTTGATCACACATTATGTCTGTTGGATGTTTTCATCCCTCATACTTTGATTTATTCTTGCTTACTCTTTTGTTATGCATCATGTGGTGATTGCTAGTATAATGTTACATGTGTTATTATGTGGATGTGTAAATTCCCACAATCGAAAATGTAGAGGTGATAATTCCTACAAGAGATATTATTTGAGCAGATGTGTATCATGTCCTGCTTGGAGGAGATGTATATAAATCCCTTCTCACCCCATATTTAGAGTATATGTGTATAAGTTCCTACTCACTCCATATTTATGGTAGATTTGTTATTTCCTACTGGCATGTTTATGTTGTTCTAGTATTGTTACAAGTGAAACACATGGATGTCTTGCTCTTATTTTATTGAATTCATATTTCTTTAATGCTCGATTGGGTAGTCCTTTCCTTTTCCTATGGGAAGATTTTTATTTTACATCCTTTATTACATAATATTTCTCAATTCCATTTTAGTATGCACATACCAGCCTTTTGTTGATGCCATCTATTTTTCTCCTCTGCCTGGGGTATGCTTCCAACCCCAGGTATAGGAAATGGAGGACATATCATTCAACATGGATTTAGGTTGAAGAGTTGAAGCCTGGTGACAAACTTGATATGGTTTATGTTTCCCTCTACTAGATCCTTATGATGTAATATCCATGTAAACCATATATGGGAGATGATGATGTATCTTTGTAAAAATTAAATATAGTCATATATTTATTCAGCTGCTACATTTTGATTGTTTTGAATACCATTATTGAGATTTGAAAATTTTATACCTATTTCAACATACCTTTTTGAGTGTGTTTGGAATGGATGTGTTATTCTTCAAATTTTAGTAGGGAGTGGATCCCCTCTAGGTCCCACTCCTTACACATGGTATTAGAGCCCATGGTAGTCAAAATCTGAATATTTAAATTGTGTCTCCCTAATTAGAACCCTTGCCTTAGATAGTTGCCCTCTAGGGGAGATGTTCACCCTATAATTGATATATGTATTCATGAGATGATGAAAGGTTAATATGAGTTTCACATTAGAATCATGATGACCAAAACCTAATGTGATGAGGTTTTAGGTGATCTTATCCCGGGTGCTCCTTGGTGGTTTTTGAACGGCGTTTGAGGTTTGTTTTGCTTGTTTACTAAAGAACCTCTCAAGGAGCACAAAAGGTAAGTAGCTTTGATTTATGTTTTGTTCATGTTTGGCAAGTGTACTAGTTTGGTTATGACACTCCTTTTCTTCAAAATGATAAAATGAGTGCAACAAACCCTACCATAGTGGTGCTTATATCTTTGTATGAAGAATTGGCTTGAGGATAGAGCCATGACATGAGGATGCGGTACTAGTAGGATGGGGAGACTTTATTATGGAAAATTGTAGCTTGGGTTCCGTATTGGTTTTTGGCCAACATGATTATTTTACATTTTTGTGTTTCTTAATGACAAAAATTATTTTCATTATACTCTTAAATGTACAAAAAAATTCTCTGATTTTTTCGATGTTTTCATGATTCAAGTCACAATAAAGATATATGTGAAGCTTAGTGGAGAAACCCTAGATTTAGTTGTAGTGGATATCATAAACCCTACTTTTGTCTATATGGTGACTAGGAATATGTGGAATAATATAAAAGGTTTAGTTGACCTACCCTATTTACCCTATGACTTTTTGGTTGATAATGCGAACCTTAGGGTTGTTAGATTAGAGATACAAGGACCTAAAGCACAACCTTAGGCTGAGGCCATGTTAGTTAGATGATTGACCAATGAACAACATAAAAAGTATTCACAACTAAAGATTCATATGAAACCCTAATATATTTAAGAGATGTTTAGTTTAACTTAATAGGTTAATCCTTAAAGGGGTGGAGAGTAGTTGGTTCTTGATGATACATGGATGATTAGATTTTTAGGATGAAATCCTTTTAATGGGTGGAATGTTGTAACGAACCAAAACCTAGCCTCTTGACCCCAACCTTATGCCTTGGAGGATAGAAAGTTTAGTTCTTTGAACTTAGCCAAACAAGGTTGAAGATATACCTAATTGTACCCTGATATGTTAATGTATGAATGAATCACACAAACATATATGCATGATTATGACCTAACAATCTTTAGACCAATAAAATATATGTTATGATATTAATTTAGAGAAATAATGTGCATAGAAGGACTAGGTGTCCATAATTGAGAATATTAATACATAATTCAAATAAATAAGGAATTGTGAGTTAAATAATAAACATAAAGAATTTCGTGCACAATAATAATATATGATCTTTTTGGTTGTAATGTGAAGATATGGGACACAATTGGATGAATAATAATAATAATGTTGAATTGATATGATAGCTAAAATTGACGACCAGGAAATATAATAGCTAAAATAATGATGGGCCACAAATATTAATTATACATAATTAATAAAAGGAACATTAATTGGATAAGAATAACTTCAAATTCATTTTCTTTGGGTTTGGTTTGGCTTGGAGGCCAAGTTTCATATTCTTGGAATGATAATATCTATCTATCTATTATTTTGAAAGAAAAGGTGAGTTTTCTCCAAAATATAAAACAACTCATTTAATGACTCTAAAAGTGGTAATTAATCTTGGATACATAATCTACACATTAAAATTTGTCTTTGGATAAATTTACATGCAATTTGGACAATCTTTAATATACATGGTAGATTAGGAGAGAGAAAGTATCTAAAGGCCCAAAATATTAAATATTACAAAAAATTATCTCAAGAGATTAAACTAATGGCTAATTCATGTTCCATATGGTTTACTTTTCTTGAGGGTGAAGTTTCACATTAATTGGGTAATTCTAGAAGTTTCTAATGCATTAAGAAAGAGAAAATATGAATAACTTCAAAAGAATTAAATAAAATACTTAGAATCTTCAAAAGTGAAAAATATGGCTATATTCAGATTCTATATACTCAAATCATGATATATGCCACATTTCAATTAATTTGGATTTTGTTTGCACCCTCAAATGAAGAGAGAAAAAAGAGAAATAAATGTAATTATAGTTGATTCGATTTTATTTAGGAATCATATTAATGTGTCACTCGGCCAATTTTGTTTTTGTTTGAACATGCATGTATCTGGGATATTTGGTCCCCTGTCTCCTCAAGCACCTATGCATTGAATCTCTCTCACCAATTTCTTTGTTCATGCCATTTTGTGTTGTTGTTGAGCTGACTTTTTTCCCTGGCCTTGCGGCGTGTCGTGAAAGCTCCTCTTCTCTCCAATCTTTTATCATATTTGGAGGTGGGTTTGTGAGTGTGTGGTCTTCATTTTCA
The DNA here is from genome assembly GCA_963693085.1 of Alisma plantago-aquatica. Lineage (NCBI taxonomy): Eukaryota > Viridiplantae > Streptophyta > Magnoliopsida > Alismatales > Alismataceae > Alisma > Alisma plantago-aquatica. The sequence goes on from OY856411.1 coordinate 678,485,260, forward strand.
TGTCTTCAAGTATTCATTTGGTCAAGTTTATCTATGGCATGTGTCGAGGGGAGAAGATGACCCTCATTAGTTTTACTTCCTTGCCCTCGCCTCACCTCTTTTGTTTGTCTATTTCGCCAAGGGCAAAGTCATCCTTTCACCTCCTTTCCTCTCTTATGTAGTTGTTGAGATGGCAATGGGACTGGATGAGTTCTCCAGTGGCTATTAAGCCAACTCAGTGCACCCACCCTCTCTCTCGTGTGCATGTAGTCTTGCAGATGTGGCTTTCTGGTGATTTGTGATAGGTTGGTTTTAAAAAAATCATATATTTTAATTTGCTTGTCCAAAAATTAAGTAAAAATATGTTTTAGAATTAGAAAAATGTTATCTTTTAACAAAAAATAGTTTTAGGGTCTAATTTCCATGCTTTTTATGATTTATTTTTTAGGATCTAATAAATTTTATAAAAAGCCTTAAAAATGTAACTAATTCATATGAACTCCAAATAAAGCAAATAAATATGTTTTCTTGATCAAGATAAACTAATAAATTTATTGGTCTAGGTTTTGTAACCAAAATCTGAGTTTTTCCAAAAAAAAGTCTAAAATTAGGGTTCTCTTTATATGTGTGAATTATAAACCCTAATACATGTAAATAATTTTAACATAGGAAGAAGTGATCTTGATAACAACTTGTTTGGTGAAGAGTGTTTCTTTACATCTCTTATTATTCTATATTGAGCAACTAACCTAATTTTATCATCTCCTGTAGTATGTTTGCATCTCCTACTATTCATATGAGCAATAAACCTAATTTATCACTCTTTTGATAGCCCACACAATATCCCTCTTTGAGAAATATAGTCCATGTGGAATATTCTAATTGATACTGATATTATGATCATCCAATTTTGTTAGACTTTCTTTTAACTTCATCCTATGCCTTTATTCTTAATGAATCCCTAAATTTGCCCACTTTTTTGGTGGATGTTCAAATTGCACTTTTATGTGATGGGAATTTATATGGATTCTTTGATCCCACATTATACTTATTGGATGTTCTCATCCCTATTACTTTATTGTATTATTGTGTACACTTTTTTATGCATTGTGTAGTGACTTCTAGTATAATGTTACATGTGTTATTATGAGGATGTGTAAATTCCCACAATTGAAAATGTAGAGGTGATAATTCTGACAAGAGATATCATTTGATCATATGTGTATCATGTCCTACTTGGAGCAGTTGTATATAAGTCCCTACTCACCCCATATTTAGAGTATATGTGTATAAGTTCCTACTCACTCCATATTTATGGTAGATGTGTTATTTCCTACCAGCATGTTTATGTTGTTCTCGTATTGTCACAGGTGAAAGACATGGATGTCTTGCTCTTATTTTATTGATTTCATATTTCTTTTATGCTTGATTGGTTAGTCATTTCCTTTTTTTCATAGGAAGATTTTTATTTGACATCCTTTATTACATAATATTTCTCAATTCCATTTTAGTATGCACATACCAGTCTTTTTGTAATGTCATCTATTTTTCTCCTCTTGTTGGGGTATGTTTGCAACCCCATGTATAGGACATGGAGGACATAGAATTCAACATGGACTTAGATTGAAGAGTTGAAGCCTAGAGACAAACTTGATATGGTTTAGATTTCCCTCTACTGGATCCTTGTGATGTAATATCCATGTAAACCCTATATGGGAGATGATTGTGTATCTTTGTAAAATTGAATATAGTGATTACTTTTATTCTGCTACTACACTTAGGTTATTTTGAATACCATTATTGAGATTTGAAAATTTTACACCTATTCAGGCATACCTTTTGGGTGTGTTTGGAATGGATGTGTTATTCTTCAAATTTTAGTAGGAATTCAATCCCCTTTGGGTCCCACTCCTTACACTTTCATTTCCTACCCTTCTCTCCTATTTCTTTTGCCTTCCTTCCCTTGGGCTTACTTGAGAACCTTAGCTACTTGTCCCCTTCATCTTCCTTGCACCCAATGGCCTTCTCCTTTTGTTGTGAACGAACCACCAATGTTGGTGGCCTGGTGTCGCTTGCACCTGACAAGGATAGATGAGGGTGTCCTTTCGATCAAATCTAATAAGAACAGTGTTGTTCTTCACCCGCCAATAGTAACCACCTAGAGGCCATCCTCAAACCTTCCCTTGACTCAGTGTCGCAAGGAGGAGTCGTAGTGAACCACAGCTGCACCTGTAGAGGTTGTAATGGTTCAGGAGGCCACCACCCAACCACACACAACAACCCCTACAAGACCATCAGACCGGTCTCCTTCACCCAATGGCTACACATCGCTAGAACCCAATCATCATAGATATGTCATCGCAGGCAAATAGAATGAAACCACCTGACCTGACCTGCAACATGTCCTACAACCATGGCCACCTCCACCATCACCAGCCGCATCGCCATCCTACCATCTACTAACATGTCAACACCACTCCTTGGCCTCTATAATGGCCAACCTCCTCACTGACACCACCTTCATCCTCATAGTTGATAGCATTTTCGAGTCTAATGGAGTATGTAGAGACCCTTGCAACAGTGATCAGATCCACACCAAGTCCCTTCTTCCTACATCTGACTTCCATGGTAGTCAAGGATGTGTTGCCACCTTCTACAGTGGATGGAAAAGGATCATGTGGAATCCAAGAAACTGCAAAGTTCACATCTCCTTTAGTGTTCAGATCCACATACTTCCTCATGGCCTCTAGGGGAGCCACTGCCACCATCACACCACTACCACCCACACCATCTCCCTCCTTATCTAGTCCTTACAATTCATAAATTAGCCTAGACTCCACCCGTTCAGACCATGTGTTCATCTACTGTCCATGAGACCTCAGTCTGTAGCCACCATAAACCTGTAAATCAAGACTCTATCCTCACAATATATTTGAATCAGTCATTCTCATACCCCATCACCAATTTTCACCACCATCCATACCCTATGATCCTCCATCTTCCACCGACCCTTGCTGCTAGGGATTCTTTTCCTCTCAGTTATAACCATAATGATAGACCTATACTTCTATCTATGGATATCAACAAGCACCTCCTTCTCTAACCAGACCTAGAGAGGTCGACAGACTGCAACCTATCTCAATATGGTGACTGATCTTTGACTACTAGTTTGAGCACATGATCTAAGGTGAGTATCCTTGACCCATGTTTCAAAATACTAATTCAAATAGTAGGTTCTTTACATATCTAATAACTGAAAGTAAATATTGATGGAATCCTATCTGAACTATTCTTATGGACTCAATCAATAAGATTAAAAAAACTAGTAGGTATTAATATCTCATTTCTATTGAACTCTTTTAGTATATAAATACATATATGCATGTACAATAGTGCAGGTGTAACTACATATAAGAAGTTAATAATTTAATTGTGTTGCAAAATTGAATTGTTGTAGATGGGGTATTATGACAACCATAGATACATGTTAAGGCTTTTATATATTCAGGACAACTTGGCATGTCCACATAATGACAATCTAATGACCTAAATAGAAATAGCTCACCTATTAGTAAAAGAAGAACTAAAACCCTACCAAATGAATAGTAAGTATGTTTTGAATGAAATGGATTAAGTGAAATAGAATATGTGTAGGAAGATTTATTTTATCAATATAAGTATAGGTGCCTTTAAATTTCGAAAAAGTTACTCATGTATGAAGGTATGTTGAATAGAAACCCTAGGTTCCTTGAATAATAGTAATCTTGATCAATACTACCTCATATAAGACATAGCTAACTAAACCTAAACTACATGTTATAGATAGAGAGTAAGATCACAAGACCTAAATTAAAGGAATGCATATTATTACCCATACACATAGATAACCTATACTTAGGCCTATGTGGCTAAAGATGAATATTAGAACTAAAATAGATATCTAATGAATCATATGTCCACTTAATAAGATTAATATCATAAACCCTAATATGACATTAGATGATTAGGAATAGGGTAAGAACAATATAAAAATATAATTGGAATGCATATGTTCACTTTGGCTTGGCTAAGATACATAGTATGTTCTTAGGATGACTACTTGACTAAGGGGACCAAGTATACTTATTGAGTTGACCTTTAGTCATGAATATCATATATGTACTCCTCCCTATTTAATTTTGGGTATAAATTGACTTAAATATTCTTACAATGAGACATCTTTTTACTATTGTCCCCTTTATTCATCCATATTGAAAATTCCTTATTTCATGATATTGAATCATCTGATTCTACTTTGCAGGAAGAATACTTTGTTAACTCGGGTCTATGACCCCATCTGCTTTGTTGTTGTACTTGGAAATGTGAATGGTGAATGCAAACTATCTTGCTACTCTACTTATGCATGTTAGATCATTTGACTATATAACTATCGTAGACACTTATGTGTAATCAGTAGGGTATGCTTTTCTACCCCTATATATACAGAGGCATGCTTTTCTGTCTAGTGTGCTTTTCCATCCATTTTACTTAGGCCAATGACTCAGTGGTGTATTTTCCCTACTGTATCTATCTTTAGTCAATATAAATCTGCATGTGAATGATTGTGATTGTAGTGGTATTGTGAATGGTTAATGGCAAGATTTGTTATCTCACTTGTTTATTATATGCCTCATTCTTTTAGAATTAATTGTCCTGATATATATCATTGGAACTTACTATTCTTTTGATGACCCTCCTTTTTATGGGAATATCTCTTTTTCTCTTTTTACCCATTTAAATGCCCAAAATATTGTAAATGTACATACTCATCTTTTGCTGATGCATACTCTTTTGTTTCCTTTTTTGGGTGTTTCCTCCACCCAGGTGTAGGTGCTTTATAGGATAGAGACTCAGGATGACTGTGAGCTCATTTGTGAACTAAATGATAACTTGAGATAGCCTTGTTACCCTCTACATATAAGCTTGTGTGTATATAGATTTCACTTTTTCATTTTATGTGCCACCCTTATGGTGAGAAAGTTGTGTACATGGAAATATTTTGTAACTTTATAAATAGTTATATTTTCTACTAGTTGAAGATTTCATGGCTCATGTTTGTACCATTTGGTTGTCCCACTATCGGGTCGCACTCTTTATAATGCTTCTGTGAGATTGTTGTTTTGAAAATATTGTTGCATGAGATTTTTGTTTTAAACCTTAGCATGTTAGTAAATACACAAGGTTATTGCCAATCTATGATTTCAAGACATGAAGTAAACAATAATATTGGAATTATAAAGCAAGAAACAACCTTGGTATTATAATATAAGAAAATATATTAGACTTTTAAAGAAAGAAATAGTCTTAAAATGCATGTGTCCACAATAAAACTCTCCCCTTTTTAGCCCATGAGTTTAGATGTTGTTACATACTCTCTCAAGAATGACATGTATAAGAGGGGTTGGTCCTTAACTTCTTATGTCATGTTGGTCCTCATCATGGGGGTAACACAATTTCTTCATATTTGGGTACTACTCCCAATACACCCTGTGACTATGGTGATGCAATTGGTCTTTAGTTTTAGGAGAGGAGGGGTGTCCTCAAGGCCTTTGTACGACAAACATTATGTTGCACCAATACCTTTACTAAAACCCACGAACCTTATCCAGGTATTAAACACAAGTATCAGAACCCATTTCGTAGACTCATGGGTTTATAGGTGTGTGAAATGCAGTGTACATATCTTACATCTTCAAAGGTGATCACATACTAACAAGATAAAGAAAGTAAAGAATAACAGAGGAACTCCCAAGCGGACATGTAATGTTCCCACCTTCCTAAAACCAATCTAAACATTCAAATCAGAAATCATGAAAGTAGCATATTAGTAGCTTCTTGCTCATGATAGAAGACTTATTTTACATTTACTACATCTCTTTTTTTATTTATTCTTTCAAAATAAATTGAAAACTCAAAGAATAAAAAGGAAGCAAAGGAAATCTTAGAATGGAAACAAGGAGACCCTAAAGGGGACGTAGAGGAAACCCTAAAAGGGAAGCAGAGGAAACCCTAAATGGAAGAGGAGGTAACCCTAAAAAACTAAAATGATAATGGAGAAGAAATAAGAAAAACATAGAAAGGAAACCAAACAGAACAAATGAAGCAGCTTGGATTGTCTAGTACATACCAAGCAGTGTCATCATACTATTTTACCTGCTATGAGAGGCTAGACTCAACAATGCTTAAAGAAAAAATATAAAATGATAATAATAAAGTTTGGAGACGCCACTATGTTATACGCAAAAGATGCAAAGTCAAGGATAAGCCTTTAAGATAGTGGGAAAATGTGGAAAGACCAAAAGTTGACTTCACCCAAGGGATGATGAAAGTGTATAATATGCAAGTGTAGAAAGCATGACCAAGAAATGGAGTCAACAACCTTATTGTCATTGGGGAAGGTGTTAGGCATATCTATATCCCCTGTGAAAATGATATTGATGCTCATATTTTCAAGTTTAATAAATTTGGTAATGATTAGGGGAAACCCAATGATAAAATAAGGAAAATGCATGATTTTCATTTGTGAATATTTGGGGAGTAGAGATGACCATGGTTTTCCCATCATCATCCCTAAATATTCTATCTGTTTGGTTAAGTGATTGCAATCGGATCAAGATCTCCTAAAATGGAGATCGATCACAAGAAATTGAGATAAATGATGGGCATTAGATAAAGATATGATAAAGGAGGGTTCAATCATAAGAAAGAGGTTTGATTATTTGAGAAAGACTAGCAACATATATGAAAACTAGACTATATAGTAGTTTATATAGATGTACGGTTAGAGTTGAGACATAACTACATTATTAAGAGAAATATCCAATTATTTGGTCATGGCAATTGTTATTGAGTCAATAGTTGTACAACAAGTAAATTAAAACAATAGTTTAATCACATAGGCAGTTAAATCAAGATAAATAAGGAGTTTAGGTTGTAGTTATAGAAGATTGAAGTAGTTGTGGGTAAGCAATTCAGATCTTATGCAATAATCTATAAAATTGGCCCTTGTTTCCTCTTTATTGTCTCAATATCCTTTCTTGGTCTGAGAGTCGGTTGTGCTAGAATAAGGATCCTACATGTAATGCATGATCCCACTGCCCAAGGCTCAAGTAGAGTTTCAAGGATGCCGACTGGCTCCATATACCATCATTTTCCTTAACTATATGCTTTGTCCCCACTCATGCACAAGACAGGATCAACTTCCTGACCAATCACCCATCCTAGTACTACTCCAAGTTGAGTAGGCTTAACTTTTAAGCTCTTAGTGATGGGCTTCCTGAAATGGAGGTGCACCTTGGTGATATGGATAGTCCAATCATTCCTTTTAAAATCATTTAATCTGAGGCCTCAAATCCTAGGACGTTACAGTCTCCCTCACTTAGACTCCTGATGTCCTCATCAAGACTCAACTATATGGCCTCATAATATTTCCCATTCCAGTGCAAACCCATAATGAACCATTGACACCCAATTCCCAATCACGGCTATCAGTGCAAGGGTGACTACATCACCATGGACAAAACTTTCCAACATGCTTGGACCGCACAACTCAAGAATGGCATGCCACATGTCCATGTGGGCCCCACATGTTGGAGGGGTTATGGCTTTGATACAATTTGCAATGTTTGGGCCCACACCCCAAGGTTTTCATAGAGTTCTAGGAATGAAGACTAGCCCCAAAGACCACCATTGGCCTTAAATGTGTGCTTTATCCTCACTCACACACAAGACAAGATCAACTTCCCAACTAGTCGCCCATCCTAGTACTACTCCAAGTTGAGCATGCTTAACTTTTAAGTTCTTAGTAATGGGATCCCTAAAAAGGAGGTGCACCTTGGTGATATGGATAGTCCAATCATTCCTTTTAAGATAATTTTATCTGAGATCTCAGATCTTGGTATGTTACATTTTCACCACCAAGGCAATTGAATTAGACTAAAAGGGTAGTTTGCTCTTTGGCTTCAGAAGATTCTAAAGAGGCAACGATGGATGGTGGATATGGAGGTATCTATGGTTTGAAATTATGGTTTGGGGTCCAGTATTAGAAGAAGGTACTAAAACATATTTGGAAGAATGGTGTATTATATGGGACTAGTCACTGACAGAATATGAGATTCCACCACATAGCACTATGTGCTAAAAATATGTGTATAAAATGCAAGTGTACGCGTCATGTAATACATGCCTATGAGCCCCAAGTGTCAAACTCAAGAAAATGTTTACCAGAGACTGATACTAATTGTAACCTAATCTGCTAGGCCTAGAGAAAAAAATGGTTGAGTGGTTGTTTTATAACTAAGAGCAAAGAATTAAATCTAATTAAGTGATTATGATCAAGAATGGATGGATTCCCCAGAATTTTGGTGTCACACATCATGCATTGCATTCAAATTATATTCCATTGATAATTATTAATCCTTAGCCCTAGACTAAATACTTGTAGCAAGTATTACCACTCATTTAGCATAATACACTCCTAAACTAATACAAACCCACTTTCATAGTGATTTAGGAATTAGCTAGGTGTATTATTGACATCTATATGTTGTTCTTTCACATTCGTAAACCCTATCCCGAGGCACTATATGAGTTGTGTGAACCTATGAATTTTTCCTACCCCTAGTCATTGTCCCAAAGAAGTTGGCGGTCTATTATATTGATCATGGAGATCAAGCATAAATAATTATATAAGATATCATAGATTCACATCCATGGTGAAGGAAATAAATTATCTATTCATAAAATTTGAATACAAAGCAATATCAGGCTACTTCTGGGTCCTAAGGAATATGGTGTTCAACCTCACATGATTGCTATCATCATACAAAGAGAGGAATATTGAGAAAATAGGCCAAACATTAGAAAACCAATGTAAAAACCCCTAGAAAAGTTGTCTCGGGGATCCCCTCTGGGACACCTTGATCTATAGCATTCGGACCGCAAATCTGCCCTCCAAAAGTGCCCAATGTGTCTAGTTTGGTGGTTTTCTCCTTTGCCTCTTCCTCTCCTAGCTTCATGCTCTGTTGCAACGTAATAGAACATGATCCCCCCTTTTAGCCGCACTCCCCCTAGGTCAAAAGAGGGGCTTTGACTGTCATTAAGTCACAGTTGTTGTATCTGACATAATTTTCATTCTACACTAACTATGTAATGTTGGTATTACTGACAAGGTGTTGGTGGCACTAAGTTGTGGGCTGATTTGAAACCCTAGAACTATGTTGGTACTATTAGAATATGTGTCGATAGCACTGAGCTACTTTCTATTAGTTATGATGTGATTTGAAGGATGAAGTCAGTACCACCTACTGGCATGTAAGTAGCACCAAGGTAACCAAACTTGGCTAATGATGATCTCTTGGTGGTGAGTTGGTAGCATTGAATCCTAGCTTCGATGGCATCAACTCCTTGCTCATTAGCACCAAGAGTGGTCTTAGTAGCACCGAGAGTGGTCTCGGTAGCACTGATATTTTTTAATTTCCCTATTAAACTTTGTTTAGTCCCACCAACACACATATGGGTGGCAGCGAGCTATCATATAAGTTCTCATTTTACTAGCAACAAGGGAAAAATAATGTAAATACAAATTATAAATGGTAATTTAGCATAATTCGATAGAAGTACTCAATAATTGATGCAATAGTGATTCACATGCTAATATGAGAAATAATGTCTAACATATCTCAAAATGTATTAATATGGAATAAATGCCTGAAAATTTAGCCTGTGAAATGCAAATGAGAAACGATGCATAAAAATCACCCAAGATTGAATGTTTCTCGCCCTTGAGCAACACTACCTTTGGATTTGTTTGAAATAGTCAGCAAGAGGACAAGTCCTATGAATTGTGATTCTCAATTACCCCCACTTGACGGTCCCTAATCAACCCTTACCAACCACTGAACAAATAACTACTCTGAAGTGATAAAAAATGTTCATTAAAATTTCCACCCTTAGATAAATGAAACATTATTAATAAAGAACAGTTAACATCATAGGGAACTTTTGGTTACCTGGATTTTACTGTATTGGATTGTATTTTGGACTCCAGTTCAGCAAATTTTATGTTTGGTTTGCGGGATTGGAGAAATTTGGCTAATCTTGGGATTTTCAAATAGAATAGGAATCCCGCATTTTGGTCTCCATCAAAATTCTCCCGGACGCCAAAATCCATCATGACAAGATAGCTGACATGAAAAAAAAATCCCACACTTACAAAATCCAGCAAACCAAACATAAAATTTTACTTTGCGGGATTTTGAGAATGCAACACTTCAGTAATGTAGGATGGACAAAATATAGGATTTCAGTAAATCCAGCTAACCAAATGTGCCCATAGTCAATAGGTCATATGTTTAATGAACCATGTGATTCCCTATCTACATTGCTCTGGTTTACCTAAATATCTATGTTGAAAGTAGTTTGTCATATATAAATGAATGTGGGGGATAATTATATAGATGACCTACCATATATAGAAATGGGTAGAAATGAAATAGGTGGATATAAACAAGAATCACAAGTCACATCCAAATTATTCAATATAAACAAAATATGTTGCACCTACAAATAAAGGGAATGAAAAATGCATGACTCTTAATGCCTACTATTATGGTGGGATGATGAATGCATTGAATATCTCATCCTAATCATGAATGTGGGTGAAATGATGCATACATATGAATTATTTTCACCTTCTTCATGAAGAAAAATAATATTGAGTTCAGGGCATCCTTTTCTCTCTTTTTATTTAAGATCTTTTTTTTTCTATCCTCTTATTTTAGCATGCTTTATGATTAATGCTCAGGCTTTCTTCATCATTTCTTTATTTTTTTTTCCTTTTTTTCTTTTATTGGGAGGGATATCGATTGATATCCTTTCACTCTTTATTTGTGGAGAAAGCTACATAGATACATGTTACACACAAAATGCAAAATTCATGTAAAATAAAATGCAATATTCATGAGATTTGTTATAGACTACAATTTCTCTACTTGATCGAATGACACACACATTTCTATATTTTTGTATTTTTCTAATGCCTTCACAAAGAAACTAACTATCATGCTATGAAATGAAGTCAAGAGAAAATAGTTTGGATTTCTTGATCATCTAATGGTGGTGAATGAAATGACATGAAAGGTTGACAGAATTACATGACTAAGAGACAATACCTTTCTAAACTATGATATATCACTATCCTATCAACATGTGTATAGGATGACCTTAGAATTTCTCTATAAAATTCCATTTAAGATCTCATTACTTGTTTGGTTGGTTTGGGCTCAAACCTCATCATCATACACAAGTCTTAGATAACTTTAAGATTTTCATTCAGACCAAGTGTCCTCAAACTGACTAGCCCAAACACTTCCTCCAGTTAGTGTTGTCTTAGACTTCACAAATAAGCTTAAAAGGATGTGATCCTTTTTAGATTTATTGTAGCATCACAAAACACATTCTTTTTAATGACAAATGCACTCACAATCAACTGAGCTCCACAATAACACTTGATAGATTGTGATCCTATTATTTGATAATAAGAAAACTAAAACAAGATAGAAAATAAAGTAAGACGAATTCATTGCATCACCCTCCTAATCTTGAACTTGATTGTGCCCTCATAGTCAAAATTCAAACTAAGAGGTAGAACGGGGTACCAGATGCTCAGTATGGTTGTGGATGGAAAGTTCCCTTCAGCATATGTGGATCAGGTGGGTAGAAAGTGTCAATTAACGGTTGTGGGTTGGCTGGCACATTTGGTGTTTGCATGTAGCTAGCAAAGTTTCCTTGACTCCAGTAGTGGTTGTAGATCGGTTGCTGATGATACTCAATGTGTTGCATGTGTGTATGCTCTCCTGATTGACCTGGAGAAGGCACTCATTATTGTAAATCATGTGTTGTTGCTAAAGAAGTTGCTCCTGAACACCTTGAATCTGGGTCAAGGTGGCTCACAACTGTTGTAGACCCTATTAAATAGATTGCAACATCCCATACATGCCCTCCATGGAGAAAGGGTATCCTAGTGGTGGACGTGGAGGAGATTTGGATCTAGATGTTGCATATTAGTGTAGAATGTGGTGCAAATGCCACCTCTATGTATAAGGAATAGTAGCCACATCTTATTCTTCTTCCTCCTCTGATGATTCCTCTTCTTCCTCGTCAGCCTCGACATCCTCCCCCTCTAGTACAAACTCTATGTTGTTTTTAGACCATCAAAGGTACCACACTCCTCTTAAACAGAAGGTGGGGTCAGGAAGTTCCCTTTCCTTCATTTTCCCATCTATATTGCAGCAGTACACCTTGCCCTTGTACTTGGTGACAAGGTGTGCCCTCTTGAAGTGCTTAAAATCAAGCTTCGAAGATGTCTTGAGTGTGTTGTCCTTGGAGAGGTTGAGGTGAAGGTGTAATCAGATCCCCAAAGTGAACTGGGGGGTCTCTTAGTTTTCCTCCTCATCGCCATCATTGTCTGAAGGAAGAATGACCGAGATTAATCGTCTCCTTCCCCAAGATCAAAAATACCAAAAAAATGTAAATGTTCACCTTTTAGACATGCCCTTGCCCTTAGGTGAACCAGGAAAATATGGTGCTTGTCAAGTATCGGCGATGTCCATGACAGATGATTAGTGCCAGATGATGGAGAACCCCTGAGGAAGGGTTTCCATCTGTTTCCAGTCCATGATGTAGTCAAAATCCCCCAGCTTGAAGCATGCCTCACCCATTAGCCAGCCATATATAGAGTTGAACTCCACCAGGGTGAGGTAGTGATTAGGATTCTAGAGTTGAAACTTGACCCACCCTTCTTCCCATATTTCCCCAGGATGCAATAGACCTCCATAGTTTTGAGGAACTCATAGAGTGTCTACTGTAATGTAGACTAATCACCAAATAATGGGTGATCACCCACCATTTCTTGGTCGGTACAGACTTGGCAAAGGTTGTTGTTGAAATCGACTTCATCAAGGAAAGTGTGTACTCCATAGCCCATTGGTATAGTCTCTATAAAACAAAAAACCTTTATTTGATATATTTCAAATAGTTACAAGGCAATCTCTTTTATAACACAAGAGAGTAAGGTAGAACTAGAACTAGGCAACATAGGATAAAAGAAAAGCTAAAGACAAGACAGGTTGTAAGCACGTAATAAAACACACGAAACAAAATAACAAAATGTACAATACATGATAACGCATAAAGAATATATACTAATACTCCCCCTCAAGCTAGAACATAGATGTCAATCATTCCCAGCTT
>OY856411.1:678506028-678531028 GCA_963693085.1 Alisma plantago-aquatica
ATCATGAAAGATGTGTAATGCTTGTTTAATGGATAATAAATACCAAATGATGACATAAAATTATGAAAAAAATATCAGTAACTCCATAATAATGTTTATAATGGACCTGATGTCAAGGATGATCATGTTGATGTACGAAATCATGTATTTTGCTTAATATGTCTGATTAGGGCTTTTAATCCTAGATACAATGCAATTAATGCACACATGCTCAATAAATGATGAAATTTACAGATTTATCTCATATCAGTATATGGAACCTCAGAATTAAATATGAGATCAGGATGATACCCATAATCCATGTTATACAATGATGTTTGCTCTTAATGTGATATAAAACCCTAATCTAGGTTAATGATGTAACCTAGGGTTAATATGTGCACAAAAAGGACTTGGAACCTAATGTTCAGATCGTGAATAATAATCTAGAAAATGACATCAGGAAGATAAATATAAGACAAGAATGCAAGTAATGATGGGAATATCCTAGTGAGATAAGCAAACCCTAATGAACATGATTAGGGTTAAGAAGAGATGTATGATGATGAGAACCTGATGATAGTATGTGATCTTGTCTTAATCAGGTTTAACCAAAGATATAGATGACATGAGGAATGTGATGATTAGGAATATCTCTTTGGAAGGTACGCCATTACCTCATACTTGGCTTATCATATAATATGCTTGTGTTATATGGTAGTACAAACTTGGCATATGATATTGATTGAATGATTGTTCTTGTATGATATGTTGCATGTTTTTCCATACTTATTGCTATGAACACATGAAACATAAGATATCTGGTCCATTATATGATAGCACTAAATCTCGTTGGTAGAATAGTGCATTGATGAAAGTACTAAATCTCTTTAGCAGAATAGTACATGTGAGCACTAAATCTCTTTGGCAGAATAGTGCATTTGTGATGTACTAAATCTCTTTGGCAGAATAGTACATGTGAGCACTAAATCTCTTTGGTAGAATAGTGCATGTGGTTGATCAAGTTTACATATAATGGAAATGTGCCTAAAATATGTGTTCTCTTCTAGTAACAAATATCTTTGTGCAACTATACACCTTTTCTTATATTTCTTCTGTTACTGCCAATTATATTAGTTTTATCTTATTGCCAAGATATGATGAGAGGTATATAAAAAGACACGTAGGCGTACTCAGTACAATATTCTTGAAATATTGTGCTGACGTGTACCGCATGCAATCTTTTGTTTAGGTTGTGGTTATGCTTTTGAAGATCCAGGATAAAGAGAGTTGTGTAGCGAACTGATGTACAGGTGGACATGTTGTCTTAAGATCTTGTAGTTTAGTGGTAGTACATGTATATGTATAAGTTTGTTGTTCAATATGTAATATCAAGTGTTGTAACAATTCATGTTTTAATTATATGTTGAATGGTGAACATGTGTGTATGGTTTTATTATTGTTCATGTACATGTGCTACTGATTGTGTTCCTTCTGACTCCCTTGATTTTCTTCTTCTTAGCCTAGTGTGTGGTGTTTAAATTGGGATTCTCACTGAGGTGAGGGTTTCAATTTGGACGTCACACATCAGATTAAGTTTTAGAAAATTCGGGGACGTCACAGGTGGTATCAGAGCATGAACAATAGCAAAATCTGGCATTTTCTCATTATGCAACTCAAAACCAAATAACCTTGAACTTAATAATCTTTAGGGTTAGATTAGTCGTCTTTTAGAGACTAGATCTGACCTAGCCTCTAGGTTAGCACCTAGATGTCTGAGAACTAGGTCTAGACTGGTGCTTGTTGAGTAGCAAGTCCTTAGATGTCGTTCTTTCCTTGTAGTGCAGCGGTATGGGACGTTGCACTATTTGGAAATGACGTGCATCAAGGGAAGAGAAACCCTAGACATATTGCGCACGTTGTCTAGAGTAGCTACACTAGTCTACCCCTTGTTCTCACCCTTTTCACTAGTTTTCATGACATTGTACTCTCTACTATGTGTGGGACACTCATTTTCAGGATTTGGTTTTGGATTCCAATCAGATCGAACCTCAATAGTTTTCTCTGACGCTTGTTTTATCGGAGAAAAACTATATGATATTTTATTATGTATATTTATTACAAAAATGTGTCCCCACACATGTACGAGTAGGAGGTGGTCATGCAACCTAAGTGAAAGTGAATGACATCAGTCTAGAAGAGAGAGTAGTTCTAGATTAGATGTCTAGAGCCTTTTGGAATATGTGATAGATGGAATAGATGATATAAGTTTTGCCGATATGAGGTAAGTCTTTTATAGATAATATAAGATGGTTATGCTGATTTATGTTTGCCTTTGAGGACTTGAGTTAGGTTTGAGGTTTTGAAATAAGTCTTGATGATGCAAGTAACTAGGCTTTTATGAGATAAGATGTGTTAAGTTAAGACGAGGTTATGAGTCAGCATGAGCTTCAATCTCTTTTATGAAGGAGGACCTCCAGTGTTAGGACCAGTTTTAGGGTTAACTCCAGAGAGAGTGAGACCCATTGGGAGAAGGTTAGAGTACCTAAACTCCAAGATATGAGAATTCTGAGATATGTGATATGATATGTCCTAAACTAGACTACTCCTGAGTGAATGAGTTGTCTTGCTTAATGCATGATTCCTATAGTCTTATTGAACCCTAGATGTCCTTGAGAGGACCAAACCCTAGAGACTGAGAGAGTTTGGTTACATATGTGCATATGTGAACATCAATATGAGTGCCTGCCATCTGGGTGAGGGAGAGAGCCCAAGTGTCGCGCCCCAATCTCACATTAACCACAAACCCCAAAATTAGGGCATGACAGGTGGAAATTTCACATAATCAACCACTCGTCGCTTTTAAAACAATCCAAAGCACTTAATTGATAACCAAGTTTAAGTTGTAAACAAGAACTAAACAAACTGCAGAAACTTCTCTATTAAACTGATAGAAGATACAAGCAAAGTCTACAGCATAATACATTGATTAACATAAAGGAAGCATAACATTAATTTACATCTGTGTACACATTCTCTCTCTCACTCACACCTTGTCCCGAGGATCGAGGGGAATGGACTAAGAGACCTCTAACTAGACTAGCAACAAACCTTCTATCGACTAAGCGTTAGGGTGAAACGATCCTTCTGATTCCTGATGCTGATGCTGACCTAAAAATGTTTTGAGTAGAGGTATGAGCCTACTCTCTCAGTGAATAACATTTCACTCAGCTATCACTAAACAACTCGTCAGGTTTATAAACTGAAAATAAACATATATACAGTTCAAACAAGGCAGTTCCTTTGACATAGCAAATATACAAATAATAACCACATTTCTAAGCATCAATAGGTATTTCAGGTAAATAAACAGTTATATAAATTTACTGTGATCCTACATATTTACTTATTCATTTTTATTATGCCCTAATCATATGCAGTGTACTCTGCATATAAAGATCCGTAACAAGTCTATGCTACGACCCCACCGTACAAGACTTAGCGACACACCCGGGAAATGCTAAGTCTGACGCCAGCCCTGCTCTGCTACAGGACCCCTGGCTCTCCGGCCAGAAACATAGGCTCTACGGCCTCAAAGCACTACTCTGAGTGCACCTGACTCCTCCTTGAACCTGAGTACACCGGCGGAGGGTCTCACAGGGTTACCTTCGTGATACAAGCACGAATGGTGTTAGATAACCAAGTTTTCTTTTTCCCAGTGCCATCGTGACACAAGCATGATTGTTGTTGGACACTGCCTCTCTTTCTATCCTCGTGCCACCAGAATTACTCAACCGGTTGATGTTGGACACGAGTTTCACCCCTAAGTTGCAGATTCCCTCTTAGGGGTTCTACGGTGTTAGGGCACCTAAGTCTAATAATTAATTAACAGATAAACAATTAAACAGAAATAACATATAGCAACTGTAAGACATAGAATTTCCTCTTTTTCATCATTTACATCATGCAATTCAAGTTCCAATGAACTTATCACACTAAAAAGTACATGTTACACTATTTAGGAGTCATATCAACTGATACTGAAGCAAATAAGCATTTAAAATGAGTTAAATAATGATTTCTAAATGAACTGCTACTCACACTTGAAACTCGGCCGATCACTATGGAACTCGGCCGAACACTTCCCAGAATCTGAAACTCGGCCGACCAACCTCGGCCGACCAGCAGGAAACTCGGCCGATCCTCTGAGAAACTCAACCGATCGAGACACTGCTTTATATACCTACAAAGAAACTCGGCCGATCAGGACCAAACTCAGCCGACAAAAATGTTGTTCGTTTATCTAAATAAGAAACTCGGCCGATCCAAGACCCCAAACTCGGCCGACCAAAACTCTATACGATTGCCCTAATAGGAAACTCGGCCGACCGAATAGGAACTCGGCCGAACCGCGCACAGGCAGAAAACAAAAACGACCTGCAAGAGTCGATTTCTCTCGAATCGACGGGAAAAACTCAAACAAACACCGCCAAACGTTCGCAATCGATGCATACCACCAAAACGGACCTGAAGGGGGAAGAGAAACGAGCTAGGGCTGCTCCTTGCACCCCAATCTCTTGGCCATTTCCCCCTGCAAACGTAGCTTCAGCTGCGAATCCGAATCGAATTGACGGAGAAGATGATCACGGAGGGAAGAGGACAAGCTGCAGCAGCTGATCGGAGCAAAACGGAGCTCCGACGTCTCTCCCTACTCAGCTCCCTCTCTCTCTCTCTCTCTCTCTCTCTCTTTCTCATGCAAGGAAGAAGAATGCAGAAGCGTTCTCTCATTTCTGAGAAATGAAACGAGATAAGGAAGAGAGAAAGGATAAGGAGGAAAACTTAGGGGCCTAAACGCAAAGTTCAAAAACTACAAACGGGTCCCTAAAAGCCCAAAAACATGCAACTTTTGACTCGAAAGTCGGATTCGAACGGTTTCTCTGACAACGCTTCAAGCGTAAGGTCCTACATGCTTTAGAAGCTAGAAAACACACTAAACACATGTCTTATCCATTTTAAACATTAATAACAAAAACAGGCTTAAACTTAGCACATCAGCTAATCACATGCTTAACAGCATACTTACGGGATAAGCTCTACGTGGGTCGTAACAATCTCCCTCCCTTATAATAATTTCGTCCCGAAATTCCTAGAAGAGAAAAGGAAACTTGCCACGCATCTCAGACTCTAGTTCCCATGTAGCTTCCTCAAGATTATGGTTTCTCCAGAAAACCTTCACTAAAGGTATCTCTCGGTTCTTAAGCTTTTTGATCCGATGATCAACTATCTGCACTGGTCCTTCTACATAGGACACATCTGTTCTAAGCTGCGCCGGTTCTGGATCTACAATCTTTTCTGTACTGGGATGACACTTTTTCAGCATAGACACGTGGAAGACATCATGAAGATTTGCCAACTCATACGGCAAATCCAACTTGTAAGCTACAGGTCCAATCCTCTCAACAATAGGATATGGACCCATATACCTAGGGGTCAACTTACCCCTCTTGCCAAACCTCAGCACTCCCTTCCACGGTGAAACCTTCAAGAAAACCTCGTCACCAACCTCAAACTCAAGAGGTCGACGTCGTCTTTCTGCATAACTTTTTTGTCTATCCTGAGCAGCTTTCAACTGATCCCTGATCACAGATATCTTCTCTGTAGTTACATCAACTAGCTCAGGTCCAAGAATTTCCTTCTCACCCACCTCGTACCAACAAACTGGCGATCTACACTTCCTGCCATAAAGAGCTTCATATGGAGCCATTCCAAGACTAGAATGGTAACTGTTATTATATGCAAACTCCATTAGGCTTAAGTGTTCTTCCCAGTTGCCTCTAAACTGCAGCACGCATGCTCTCAGCATGTCTTCTAGGGTCTGAATGGTCCTCTCAGATTGACCATCTGTTTGTGGGTGAAACGTTGTACTGAACTTCAGCCTTGTGCCCAACGCATGATGTAACTGATTCCAGAATCTAGATGTAAACTTTAGATCTCTGTCAGAAATAATGGAAACTGGAATCCCATGCAACCTGACTACTTCATCCACATAAACTTTAGCCAACTTTGAAACGTCAAAGGTTGACTTGACAGGAAGAAAGTGAGCAGAATTAGTTAGTCTATCCACAATCACCCATATCGAGTCTTAACCCTTAGGCGTCCTGGGTAATCCTACCACAAAGTCCATCGTGATGTGTTCCCATTTCCATTCTGGTATAGGAAGCGACTGCAAAGTACCAGCAGGTTTCTGATGCTCAGCCTTAACCTGCTGACACACTCCACATCTAGCCACGTATTCAGCCACATCCTTCTTCATGCCAGACCACCAGTACAGCTCTTTGAGGTTCCTGTACATCTTTGTGTTACCTGGATGCATAGCATACATAGAAGTATGCGCTTCCTCAAGAATCTGCTCTTTCAACTCACTGTTTCCAGGTACACACAACCTATCATGAAGATACAACACGCCTTCATCAGAAAACTTGAACTCTGTTCTCTTACCTTCTGACATATCCTGCATGATTTGCCACAACTCATCATCACTCTACTGTAATTCCTTAATCTGATAATAAAAAGTAGGTCTGACTTGCATCTGAGCAATCAACCCACTTTGTCCAGTCACATCTAAGTCTAAGTTCAATTTTTGCATATCTACAAGCAAGTATCTCTTGAAACATGCAATAGAAAATGCATTAGATGTTGAACTTGACTTTCTACTCAAGGCATCAGCTACAACATTTGCCTTACCTGGATGGTAATCGATTGTCACATCATAGTCTTTAATCAGCTCAAGCCATCTGCGCTGTCTCAAATTCAAGTCCTTCTGAGTGAAGATATATTTCAGGCTCTTATGGTCTGTAAACACCTAACATGTCTCACCATACAAGTAGTGACGCCATGTCTTAAGAGCATGAACTATAGCAGCTAACTCCAGATCATGAACAGGGTAATTCTCTTCATTCTTCTTAAGCTGTCTAGATGCGTAAGCCACAACTTTGCCTTCTTGCATCAGTACACAGCCCAAACCTCTCCTGGAAGCATCACAGAACACTGTATAGCCTTTCTCTACTTCAGGCAAAACCAACACTGGTGCTGAAGTCAACCTCTTCTTCAAAATCTGAAAACTTCTCTCACAGTTATCAGACCAAACAAACGGTACATCCTTCCTCGTCAAGCGTGTCAAAGGTGATGCTAACGCACTGAAGTTCTGTATGAACCTTCTGTAATAACCTGCTAATCCCAAGAAACTTCTGATCTCAGTAGGAGTCTTAGGCTGTTCCCACTGAAGTACAGAATCAACTTTCTTAGGGTCAACACTAACTCCACCTCTCGAGATAACATGTCCAAGAAATGCTACCTCGGCCAACCAGAACTCGCATTTGCTAAATTTAGAAAACAACTGGTGTTGTCTCAACAACTGCAACACTACTCTCAGGTGTTGCTCGTGCTGTTCATCGTCTCTGGAATAGATCAGAATATCATCTATAAAGACTACAATAAACTAATCTAAGAACGGTTTGAAAATCCGATTCATCATATCCATAAAGGCTGCTGGGGCATTGGTCAGCCCGAACGACATGACCAGAAACTCATAATGCCCATACCTGGTTCTGAAAGATGTCTTGGGAATATCAGAAGCCTTTATTCTAAGATGATTATATCCAGATCTCAAATTTATTTTAGAGAAGATCGTTGCTCCACGCAACTGATCAAACAGATCATCTATTCTTGGCAAAGGATACTTATTCTTAATAGTGATCTTGTTCAGTTGCCTGTAATCTATACAGAGACGCATGGTACCATCCTTTTTCTTAACAAACAGGACTGGAGCACCACATGGTGAAGAACTGGGTCTAATGAAACCCTTATCTAGCAACTCCTGTAACTGCACCTTGAGTTCCTTCAACTCAGCATGTGCCATTCTATAGGCTGGCAGTGCTACTGGATGACTACCTGGATATATCTGAATCTCAAAATCAATGTCTCTGATAGGAGGTAAGCCTGGTAACTCTTCTGGAAAAACATCAGAAAACTCACGAACCACAGGCACATCATAAACACTGGCGGTGATCTTCTCTGCTCTGGTGTCAACCACATGAGCAAGGAATGCTTCACATCCTTTCTGTAGCATCTTATCAGCTACAGCAGCTGATACTATACACGTAGGCAAAACTTTCCTGTCTCCAGTAAAGACACAAGAAAATTCCCCTAGTTGAAAGGTAGCTTCCTTCTTCCAACAATCGAGTTGCACTCGATATGTCTCAAGACAATCCATACCCAAGATGACTTGAAAGGTATTTACATCCAAGGGTATGAGATTAGCAGCAAAGGTGAAACCTCCAAAAGATAACAAGCATCCGGGACAAGACTCAGATAAAATTGTTGGTCCACCTAGTGGAACCCTCAACACTAACTCATCTACCAACCCTTGAGTTAACAGATTAAGTTCATCAACTAAAGAACGTCGTATGAAAGAATGAGTAGCTCCCGAATCTATCAAAACTAAAACAGGTATACTATTAAACAAAAGCATCTCTCCTGTAACAACTTGTGAAGAGATTATACCTTCCTGAGGTGTCAAAGAAAAGAAACGTGCTGAAGCTCTCCCTCTGCCACGCTGTCCTCTCTGACCACTCCTGCCACTAGACACTCCACCACCTCTAGATCCAGAAGCCACAGAAGAACTTGGAACATCATGGTATTGAGGCTGGAAAGCTTGCGATGCTGCTTGTTGAAGCTGAGGACATTCCCTTTTAAAGTGTCCAACTTGTCCACAAACAAAACAACTCAGAGCCCGACACTGTCCAGAATGTGATTTTCCACATTTGTCACATGGCGGTATTCCCTGTCCTTGGGGACCTGTCACTGACATTGACGATCCAGAAGATTGTCCACTATCGGCACTGCCCCATCTTCCTGAGTTATATCCTCCTCTGCCTCTATAAGTAGTGACATCCTCAGATCTCTGCCTGCCGAAACAACCAAAACCACGCCCAAGCTTAGAAAAGAAACCTCTACCTCCACCTCTGTATCCACTACTGGATTGCCCTCTACTGAAGTCTGCATATCTCTTTTTAGACTCAGGCACCTTGTCAGCATTCACAGATTCTTCAACCTGTCTAGCAGCCTCGACAAACTCACCAAAGTTCTCTCTGTTCCTCCTACTAGTAGCAGAAACTGTATGTCGAATCTCTGGCCTTAGTCCTTCCTGAAACCTTCTACATCTCTCTATGTTATCGGGAACAAGCTGTGGACAGAAGTTCGCTAACCGTGTGAACAACACTTCATACTTTGTAACTGTCATGTTCCCCTGCTTGATATTCTGTAACTGCCTGATTTTCTCATTAAGAAAAGTGGGTGGATAGAATTTGAGATGAAACTCCTCAGAGAAATCCTGCCAGGAAGGCTCTGTACCTCTCCTCTTTTCTTCCACACCACGCCACCACAACTCTGCATCTCCTGTTAAAAGGTAGACCGCATGATTGATCTTCTTATCTTCTGGAAGCTCCATCAGACGAAAGACCTTTTCTATCTGTCTAAACCACTCATCAGCTTCGGCAGGATCTGTAGTACCACTGAATTTTGTACCACCGAGCTTCTTTACAAGCTCATACGATCGCATCAGATCCTTACTGCTGGTAAAAGTAGAAGCTCGCCTATCAGCCTTGTACTTCTCCCTGGTCTCCAGAAACATCCTATACATACGAGATGCTTCATTCACGTGGTCACCACCACCTGGACCCAAATACAAAGGATCGGGGCCAACATGGCTCTCAGCCTGATCATCACGATCAAAGCCTCTTTCTGCCATCTGCAATAGTATAACAGAACACTTCCTGTTAGAAAATTGTAGTTAGAAGAAAGACACCTAAACCTTAATCTTATTGGTCTCTTATCGTCCCCTGACCTTGAGTAACTAAGTACTCAAACCTAGGCTCTGATACCAAGAATTGTCGCGCCCCAATCTCACATTAACCACAAACCCCGAAATTAGGGCATGACAGGTGGAAATTTCACATAATCAACCACTCGTCGCTTTTAAAACAATCCAAAGCACTTAATTGATAACCAAGTTTAAGCTGTAAACAAGAACTAAACAAACTGCAGAAACTTCTCTATTAAACTGATAGAAGATACAAGCAAAGTCTACAACATAATACATTGATTAACATAAAGGAAGCATAACATTAATTTACATCTGTGTACACATTCTCTCTCTCACTCACACCTTGTCCCGAGGATCGAGGGGAATGGACTAAGAGACCTCTAACTAGACTAGCAACAAACCTTCTATTGACTAAGCGTTAGGGTGAAACGATCCTTCTGATTCCTGATGTTGATGCTGACCTGAAAATGTTTTGAGTAGAGGTATGAGCCTACTCACTCAGTGAATAACATTTCACTCAGCTATCACTAAACAACTCGTCAGGTTTATAAACTGAAAATAAACATATATGCATTCCAAACAAGGCAGTTCCTTTGACATAGCAAATATACAATAATAACCACATTTCTAAGCATCAACAGGTATTTTAGGTAAATAAACAGTTATATAAATTTACTGTGATCCTACATATTTACTTATTCATTTTTATTATGCCCTAATCATATGCAGTGTACTCTGCATATAAAGATCCGTAACAAGTCCATGCTACGACCCCACCGTACAAGACTTAGCGACACACTCGGGAAATGCTAAGTCTGACGCCAGCCCTGCTCTGCTACAGGACCCCTGGCTCTCCGGCCAGAAACATAGGCTCTACGGCCTCAAAGCACTACTCTGAGTGCACCTGACTCCTCCTTGAACCTGAGTACACCGGCGGAGGGTCTCACAGGGTTACCTTCGTGATACAAGCATGAATGGTGTTAGATAACCAAGTTTTCTTTTTCCCAGTGCCATCGTGACACAAGCACGATTGTTGTTGGACACTGCCTCTCTTTCTATTCTCGTGCCACCAGAATTACTCAACCGGTTGATGTTGGACACGAGTTTCACCCCTAAGTTGCAGATTCCCTCTTAGGGGTTCTACGGTGTTAGGGCACCTAAGTCTAATAATTAATTAACAGATAAACAATTAAATAGAAATAACATATAGCAACTGTAAGACATAGAATATCCTCTTTTTCATCATTTACATCACGCAATTCAAGTTCCAATGAACTTATCACACTAAAAAGTACATGTTACACTATTTAGGAGTCATATCAACTGATATTGAAGCAAATAAGCATTTAAAATGAGTTAAATAATGATTTCTAAATGAACTGCTACTCACACTTGAAACTCAGCCGATCACTATGGAACTCGGCCGAACACTTCCCAGAATCTGAAACTCGGCCGACCAACCTCGGCCGACCCGCAGGAAACTCGGCCGATCCTCTGAGAAACTCGGCCGATCGAGACACTGCTTTATATACCTACAAAAAAACTCGGCCGATCAGGACCAAACTCGGCCGACAAAAACGATGTTCGTTTATCTAAATAAGAAACTCGGCCGATCCAAGACCCCAAACTCGGCCGACCAAAACTCTATACGATTGCCCTAATAGGAAACTCGGCCGACCGAATAGGAACTCGGCCGAACCGCGCACAGGCAGAAAACAAAAACGACATGCAAGAGTCGATTTCTCTCGAATTGACAGGAAAAACTCAAACAAACACCGCCAAACGTTCGCAATCGATGCATACCACCAAAACGGACCTGAAGGGGGAAGAGAAACGAGCTAGGGCTGCTCCTTGCGCCCCAATCTCTTGTCCGTTTCCCCCTGCAAGCATAGCTTCAGCTGTGAATCTGAATCGAATTGACGGAGAAGATGATCATGGGGGGAAGAGGACGAGCTGCAGCAGCTGATCGGAGCAAAACGGAGCTCTGACGTCTCTCCCTACTCAGCTACCTCTCTCTCTCTCTCTCTCTCTTTCTCACGCAAGGAAGAAGAACGCAGAAGCGTTCTCTCATTTCTAAGAAATGAAACGAGATAAGGAAGAGAGAAAGGATAAGGAGGAAAACTTAGGGGCCTAACCGCAAAGTTCAAAAACTACAAACGGGTCCCTAAAAGCCCAAAAACATGCAACTTTTGACTCGAAAGTCGGATTCGAACGGTTTCTCTGACAACGCTTCAAGCGTAAGGTCCTACACGCTTTAGAAGCTAGAAAACACACTAAACACATGTCTTATCCGTTTTAAACATTAATAACAAAAACAGGCTTAAACTTAGCACATCAGCTAATCACATGCTTAACAGCATACTTACGGGATAAGCTCTACGCGGGTCGTAACACCAAGACCCTGGATGAGGTAGCTATATTAGTTCTGTGAAAGCCTCATGCTCAGGTGGGTGGTTTTCCACATAGGAATCTAGGGGTGTATATAAGAGAGCTTTGGGTAAGATGTTTCATGGTTAGAGATCTATAAATAGTATGTCATATCATGCTTTGTTTTGTGCTTATGTGGCTAGATCTTGTGAAGTTGATCACTAGTGCCAATGAGGTAATCCGATAACCCTAGATCACAGAGGAAAGATAAAGTATATGCTTTGAGTTGAGTTGGCTCAGGGAGACTGAGCATGGTATTACTCTCATGACAAGGGTTAGGACCTCAGTTGGACTAGATGAAGTTTTGATATATGTTTAAAGAGCAACTCACATAAGTTTGTTTAGCACAGCCATAATATAATATTTGTAAGGACGTGATCTAATCTCGAGATGTGATATATAGATACAATATGATGAAATATCTAGAAATGGTTTAATAGATATCAAGGCATAAATGGTTAACTATGTACATGGATAATGATGATAATGTGAAAGTGTTAGCTAATCTCGTGATAAAATCACTTGTAAATGTTGCAATTTATTATGAGTAATGAAATAAGATCATATGCATGAAACATGTACCTGAGGTGTTAATCTCAGTGCTTAATAAAGATGAAAAATATAGTTTGACAACTAGCACAACATAATGTTTATGACACCTTAATATGATCTAGATGGATAAAGTGGGTAAACTATAGTTGAGTCCCTCTTAAAAAAGTATACACTGATGTTGGAACTTCCTTCTTGAAAAAAAAATATATATACATGTAAATCCATATGTTGAGATACGTCATGACACAACCTAAGATCCAAAACCATGTTATATGATGGGTGGTTCACCCTAGATGTTTCTATAACCTCCTAGGTTTGGTTAAAATATAGTTATGGAGATCTTGCTTATGGAATGTTGCACATAGAATGGTGCCTACATGTGGATGAGAGCAAGATAAAAAAATTTCCCTGGAAATATGAGTATGGTTTACTTTCGAGGATGAAAGTTCTTTTAAGATGTATATGATGTGACAAAGTGAGTTTTTTGGCTTAATTTCGAGGATGAAATTTCTTTTAAGGTGTGTAGGATGTGATGGAGTGGACTTTTGGAGTCCTTAATCGTCCAATGACTTAAGTGAAAGCATAAGTATGAGTTAGATTGAGGGTTCCAAGCCCTTGACAAAATAGGTTGTTGATTGTTGTTAATATCATCCTTAACTTTATGCCTTTTTGAGGAATTTAATTGAATGGTCCAGTAGTTGAGTTTTGTCACCAAATTTGAATAGAAGGTAGCTCGAGAGGTAAGTAAGCTATGGTTAAAATTTGGTGGTAATCGAATGTCCCTAGATGAAGTTATTGAGGTTTGAAATTTGGGAATAATGTTTTATTATTTGATGATTGAGGACCCAAGTTGCTAATCAATATAGGATGTCACGCACCCTTGGTGTTGGTCGGGCATGCGTGGCCAATATTCTGCCCTAGATCACAGATCTAATGGCCGCATGCTACAACCTTTAGAAGCCACAGATTCAGTATGGTGCGAAGAGAATTTGGTCGTTGGATGATGATCAGATGACACACATTTGTTCTCCTACCTTCGGTATAACCACAGAATGTGGGAAGGACGAGGCCATGTCTGCCTCCACTACTTCATGGATCGTGTGAGTGACCGAGATCATCAACTGGGCAGTTGGCTTCGTATTGGGACTAGCTCCCAATTGACCCCTCATTCTGGACGAACAACCATCTGAACAGGGAGTTTCAACTCCCGCTCCTCTCCACTTCTCCACCGATTCTTACAGTAGAGCGCGAGAAGTAGAAGAGAGAGATAGAG
This sequence comes from Alisma plantago-aquatica, assembly GCA_963693085.1. Classification (NCBI taxonomy): domain Eukaryota; kingdom Viridiplantae; phylum Streptophyta; class Magnoliopsida; order Alismatales; family Alismataceae; genus Alisma; species Alisma plantago-aquatica. The sequence continues at coordinate 678,520,143 of OY856411.1, forward strand.
GGGAGAATAGAGGAAGAGGAATAAGGGAGGAGAAACGAGAAGGTCTGGGGGAGAATCCGTGCTTGAGTGCTAGGCCTCAAGTGTTCATTTCCATGACCGATCAACCCATGTCAGTCGCCGATGAACTGGGAGATCAAAGACCTGTTGGGAGAGCTGCTCGCCGCTAGAGAAGGCAAGGGTCGAGTTCACGGAGACCCTGCAAAGCTTTTTGAAGCTTCAGTCTGGAGCGAGGAATACCACAGTAGTAGAATCGCCCAGATTTCAGGACCTTCTCTGTTGCGGGCTATGCCGGAGATGAAGATGGGGTTTGAAGACAACTCTCAGGTGCATTCCGCGGTGGTTGGATGATGTATATGAGTCAAGGAAGCTCTGTGAAGCTGTTGGAAGGTTTGGATGATTAACATGTATGAGCCGAGGCATCATGCCTCTTTTGGATCTGCCGTGGAGGCCATCAGCGGTGGGGAGCTTGCGGTCTTGGAGACTCGGAGCCGGAGGCAGAAAACCAAGGACCCGAGCGAGGCCATAGGGTGGTGCCAGAGCTCAGGAGGAATTAATCCTGTCATGAGGAACATTGGAGGCAGGACGCCTCTTTTGCCCCTCCGCAGCAGGGTCGACGTCGGCGATCTCACTGGAGAAGGGACTCTACGACCAAACCAGGGAAGAGAATATCCGAGGAGGTTCAGGAGAGACCATCAAAGGTGGTGGTAGCCATAAGCTCTGACGAGGTGGACTTGGAAGAGCATGCTTGCTCGCCTGAGCCGTGCTCCGCGGCGACGCCCTGTGCAAACAGAGGCACACGATTTCTAGATCTGTCGAGCGGAGAAAGAAAGAAGAAGGGAGGACCGGGTCTGTAGCCTTGAACCGGGTCCAATCCCTAAGAACCAACTAAACTTCCCGAGAACCAGGCAGCCAGAGCTGGAGCTGCGCAACCCAAAGGTGGACACGTGGCAGCGGCTTATTGGCCATAAAAAGGTAAATACCTAGATCTTGCATAAATCGTAGTAAATAGCTCGATGATCCAAAAAATACATATAATATACCAAAATTCTCAGAAAAATGTGTAGAACAACCTAGAACTATAATATCAGGCTTTTGATGCTCAAATCTCAATGATATCATGAAAGATGTGTAATGCTTGTTTAATGGATAATAAATACCAAATGATGACATAAAATTATGGAAAAATATCAGTAACTTCATAATAATGTTTATAATGCACCTGATGTCAAGGATGATCATGTTGATGTACGAAATCATGTATTTTGCTTAATATGTCTGATTAGGGCTTTTAATCCTAGATACAATACAATTAATGCACACATGCTCAATAAATGATGAAATTTATAGAGTTATCAGTATATGAGATCAGAATAAACAAGGGTTTCCACATCTTGGACGGGTGTGGGTAAAGAAGCTAGTCCCGCTGCATCATCGCCCGGATGTAGTGAAAAATGTGCAAGGGTTTCCACATCGTGGACGGGTGTGGGTAAAGAAGCTAGTCCCGCCGCATCATTGCCCAGATGCAGTGAAAATTGTGCAGGGGCAACATTTTCGACGAAGGCAAGTAAAGAAGCAAGTTCAACAAAAAAAGTTTAGAGTTGGATCTTGGAATATTGGCTCTTTGACAGGGAAATCTTTGGAGATAGTGGATACCATGATGAGAAGAAAAGTCAATATAGCTTGCTTGCAGGAAACCAAGTGGATAGGGGAACGCTGTAGAGAGATTGGAGACACAGGATACAAAATCTGGTATACAGGTATTGATAAACATAGAAATGGCGTAGGTATTATCGTTGATAAGATGTTGAAGGATGACGTCGTCAAGATTACAAGGATGGGTGATAGAATCATAGCTATCAAGGTTGTTCTTGGGGGAAATATTTTTAACATTATTAGCGCTTATGCCCCCCAAGTTGGCCTTAGCGAGGATGCGAAGAAGGATTTTTGGGATGACATGGATGAATTGATGCAAGGAATACCGATCGAGGAGAAGATTATTATTGGGAGTGATTTAAATGGCCATGTGGGGAGTGGTAATGCTGGATTTGAGAGAGTTCATGGTGGTTTTGGATATGGCAACAGGAACGGAGAAGGAGAGAGGATATTAGATTTTGCAGTTGCATATGATATGATTTTGGCAAACACCCATTTCAAGAAAAGAGAATCTCATAAGATTACTTTCAAGAGTGGGCACAACTGTAGCCAAATTGATTACCTCCTTACAAGGTGGGTGGATCGTAACATATGTAAGGATTGTAAAGTGATTCCTGGCGAAGAACTCACGACCCAACATAGGTTGGTAGTTTTGGATATTAACATGAAGATCAATAAAGGCAAACATAACGGAAACGAAGATAGCAGGATCAAGTGGTGGAATCTTAAAGGAGAAAAGAAATTGACTTTTCATGATAAACTCATCAAGGAGGTAACTTGGAACTTGGAGTCTGATGTTAACACTATGTGGCATAACATGAGCTCCTGCATAACAAAAATTTCCAAAGAGGTTTTGGGGGAGTCTAAAGGTTGTGGACCTCCACAGAAGGAGACTTGGTGGTGGAATGATGAAGTAAAAAAGGCTATTAAACTGAAAAGGGAGATCTATAGGATCTTGCCCAAATCTGGAGATGATGCAACGTTACAAAGATACAAGCAAGCAAAGAAAGAAGCTAAAAAGGTGGTTCGGGAGGCAAGGTCTAGATACTTTGATGATATGTATAAGAAGCTGGACACTAGAGAAGGGGGAAAAGATATATATAAAATGGCTCGTATAAGAGAAAGGAAAGGAAGAGACTTGAGTCAAGTAAAATGCATAAAGAATGAAGATGGTAGAGTATTGGTGAAGGACGATGATATCAAAAACCAGTGGAGAAATTACTTCCATAAGCTTTTCAATGGAGATACTGCATATAATGTTAGCGACTCGTGTGACATGAATACGAGAGATATCATTTACACACGACGAGTTTCACCTTTTGAGGTCAAGAATGCTTTGAAAAAGATGAAAATGAGAAAGGCATGCGGACCAGACAATATTCCCATTGATGTATGGAAGAGTATGGGGGATGAGGGAGTTACATGGTTAACAAATTTCTTTAACAAGATTATGAAGACCAAGAAGATGTCGGGTGAGTGGAGAAATAGTATTATAGTCCCAATCTACAAGAACAAAGGTGACGTTCAGAGTTGTACAAACTATAGAGGTATCAAGCTGATGAGTCACACGATGAAGCTTTGGGAGAGGATTATTGAGCAGAGGTTAAGATCTATAACACAGGTATCAAACAACCAATTTGGTTTCATGCCTGGAAGATCAACAACAGAGGCTATTTTTCTGATAAGGAGGCTTATGGAGAAGTATAGACAAAGCAAAAGAGATCTTCATATGGTGTTTATCGATCTAGAGAAGGCTTATGATCGAGTACCCAGAGAAGTGTTATGGATGGTTTTGAAGAAAAAGGGTGTGCCTATCCAATACATTGACTTGATCAAAGACATGTATGATAGCTCTACTGCAAGTGTGAAGACTCCTGGAGGAGAGACACCAACTTTTCCTATTATAGTTGGGGTACACCAAGGATCCACACTCAGCCCATATCTATTCGTTCTGGTTATGGATGAGTTAACAAAGAATGTTCAGGATGATATTCCTTGGTGTATGTTATTTGCTGATGATATTGTTTTGATTGACGAAACAAAAGATGGATTGAATGATAAAGTTGAATGTTGGAGAAAGGCATTAGAATCAAATGGATTGATGATTAGCAGGAGCAAAACTGAGTATATGCATTGCAATTTCAGCCAATCTCGCAGTGTGAATGATGGAGCCAAGTTGGACGGAGTAGATATACCAAAATGTGACAAATTTCGTTACTTAGGTTCTATTATTCAAATAGACGGGGAGGTCCAAAATGATGTTTGTCACCGGATCACTGCAGGATGGTTGAAATGGAGGAGTGCAACTGGAGTTTTATGCGATCAGAAGATCCCTCTCAGGTTAAAAAGTAAGTTTTATAGAACAGCTATACGACCAGCCATGCTCTATGGGAGTGAATGTTGGGTGGTGAAGAAACAAGGTCTCAACAAGATGAACGTGGCCGAAATGCGTATGCTGAGATGGATGTGTGGGAAGACAAGAAAAGATCGTTTGAGAAATGACTATATCAGGAATAAAGTGGGGGTGGCGAGCATTGAGGACAAGTTGCGTGAGGGCCGACTCAGATGGTACGGACATGTGCAACGCAGACCTACTAGTGCGCCTATATGAAGCAATGCTATTGAGCCAAACACTATAAATAGAAGAAGAGGAAGGCCTAAATTAACATGGGATGAGCTTATAAAGAGAGATTTTGAATCTCTACATCTCAATCAGAATATGACCCATGATAGAGCTGAATGGAAATGAAGGATCCATGTAGCCGACCCCAACATAGTTGGGATTGAGGCTTAGATGATGATGATGATGATGATCAGGATGATACCCATAATCCATATTATACAATGATGTTTGCTCTTAATGTGATATAAAACCCTAATCTAGGTTAATGATGTAACCTAGGGTTAATATGTGTACAAAAAGGACTTGGAACCTAATGTTCAGATAGTGAATAATCATTTGGAAAATGACATCAGGAAGATAAATATAAGACAAGAATGCAAGTAATGATGGGAATATCCTAGTGAGATAAGCAAACCCTAACGAACACGATTAGGGTTAAGAAGAGATGTATGATGATGAGAACCTGATGATAGTATGTGATCTTATCTTAATCAGGTTTAACCAAAGATATAGATGACATGAGGAATGTGATGATTAGGAATATCTCTTTGGAAGGTACGCCATTACCTCATACTTGGCTTATTATATAATATGCTTGCGTTATATGGTAGTACAAACTTGGCATATGATATTGATTGAATGATTGTTCTTGTATGATATGTTTCATATTTTTCCATACTTATTGCTATGAACACATGAAACATAAAATATCTTGTCCATTATATGATAGAACTAAATCTCATTGGTAGAATAGTGCATTGATGAAAGTACTAAATCTCTTTGGCAGAATAGTACATGTGAGCACTAAATCTCTTTGGCAGAATAGTGCATTTGTGATGTACTAAATCTCTTTGGCAGAATAGTACATGTGAGCACTAAATCTCTTTGGTAGAATAGTGCATGTGGTTGATCAAGTTTACATATAATGGAAATGTGCCTAAAATATGTGTTCTCTTCTAGTAACAAATATCTTTGTGCAACTATACGCCTTTTCTTATATTTCTTATGTTACTGCCAAGTATATTAGTTTTATCTTTATGCCAAGATATGATGAGAGGTATATAAAAAGACACGTAGGCCTACTCAGTACAATATTCTTGAAATATTGTGCTGACGTGTACCGCATGCAATCTTTTGTTTAGGTTGTGGTTATACTTTTGAAGATCTAGGATAAAGAGAGTTGTGTAGCGAGCTGATGTACAGGTAGACCTGTTGTCTTAAGATCATGTAGTTTAGTGGTAGTACATGTATATGTATAAGTTTGATGTTCAATATGTAATATCAAATGTTGTAACAATTCATGTTTTAATTATATGTTGAATGGTGAACATGTGTGTATGGTTTTATTATTGTTCATGTACATGTGCTACTGATTGTGTTCCTTCAGACTCCCTTGATTTTCTTCTTCTTAGCCTAGTGTGTGGTGTTTAAATTGGGATTCTCGCTGAGGTGAGGGTTTCAATTTGGACGTCACACATCAGATTAAGTTTTAGAAAATTCGGGGATGTCACATAGGAGGAGGAAGAGGAGGAGGAGGAGTGGTCGTAGCAGTAGCAATAGCAATAGTAGCAATAGCAATAGTAGCAGTAGTAGCAGCAGTAGAAGTAGCAGTAGCAGTAGCAGTAGCAGTAGTAGTAGCGGTAGCAGTAGCAGTAGTAGCAATAGCAGTAGTAGCAATAGTAGTAACAGCAGTAGCAGTAGTAGCAGTAGTAGCAGTAGTAGTAGCAGCAGTAGGAGTAGCAGTAGTAGTAGCAGTAGTAGTAGTAGTAGTAGCAACAGTAGTAATAGTAGTAGTAGTAGTAGTAGTAGTAGTAGCAGTAGTATTAGTTGTCGTAGTAGTGATTGTAGCAGTAGAAATAGCAATAGCAGTAGCAGTAGCAGTAGTAGTAGTAGTAGTAGCAGTAGTAATAGTAGTAGTAGCAGTAGTAGTAGTAGTAGTCATAGTAGTGGTAGTCATAGTAGTAGTAGTAGTAGTAGTAGTAGTAGTGATTGTAGTAGTGGTGGTAGTGGTGGTGGTAGTGGTAATGGTAGTGGTGGTAGTGGTGGTAGTGGTAGGGTAGTGGTGATGGTAGTGGTAGTGGTGGTAGTGGTAGAGGTGGTGGTGATGGTAGTTGATAACACCCAAATTAGTGCATATTCTCTATGCATTTAATCTATAGTTTTGTGTCACTTTAGTCTTAGTATGCCCAATAATGCTCATGTTTTATGCTTTCTTTCTCTCATTAGATAATGTAGTCAGAATAGCCAATAATGTAGCCAATCTAGCCAATTTTGGGACTTGCAGGCACTGAACCAGACAAGACATCTATTCCCTAAAGATTCCTCCCTGACACATGGTTTTTGCAGCAACTATGAACCCTCCATGACTGTGACAAATAGCCACGACAGTGTCAATCTACCCTGACCATGACTGTGGCAATCAGACACGACTGTGGTGTCCATCGCGGTTGTAGTCTTCAACATCGCGAATGTGATTCCTCTCCAGGACCGTGGCCATCCACCATTGCCACGACCGTGGCCAATAACCGTGACCGTGGCAATAACCGCGACTGCGGTCTTCAACACCACGACCGCGATCCCTCACCACAACTATGGACAATAACCGTGACTGTGGCAATAACCGCGACTGCGGTCTTCAACACCACGACCACGATACCTCACCACGACCGTGGCCATCCACCGTGACCATGGCCAATAACTGTGATTGTGGCCAATAACTACGACCATGGAAATAATCACGACCACGGTCTTCAACCCTGTGACCGCGATCCCTCGTCATGACTGTGGCCATCTGCCATGACCGAGGCCAATAACCACGATCGGGGCAAATAACTACGACTGCAATTCCACACCACGGTCATGCCTTTCAGCCACGACCGTGGCAGACTCACTCCACCACGACCGTGGCCACCCGCCACGGCCGTGGAAAATAATCGTGACCGTGATTTCCACTCCATGAATCGCGACTGTGGCCATAGTCCATGACTGTGGCCGACCCCGCGATATGTTGGCCGCGGTCTGCAGTCTGCCCCTATAAATAGGTATCCCCTCACTCATTTAGAGGGGGGCCTCGACCAAGGACGTCGAGAGGCTGTTGCTCCAAGATCTGAAGGTTCCCATAGCCCCGTGGAGGAGAGGTGGCTCTCGCTCCTTTTCCTCTATATAGACTGGATCTCATCTTTTGGTCCTCCTCTTTGATCAAATCTCGGCTCCTTAGTTCTCTCTCTAGATCCATATTGAATAGCAGCTTGGTGGATGAACGGAGGTGGAGGATGATGGTGGTTGGTCTAGATCTGGGTTTCCACCTCATATCTGGGTGCAAATGGATGGATGGGTGGAGAAAGGATGGAAGCTTGCTGAAGAGGAGAGTGTAGGATGAGCTCTTTGGCCTTCTGAGACCTTCGGACTCTCCCATGGGGCTCTGGAAATCTTCAAATCTTAGAGCAACAGCCTCTCGACATCCTTGGTCGAGCCCCCCTCCAAATGAGTGGGGGACACCTATTTATAGGGGCGGACTGCAGACCGCGTCCAGCAGATCACGGGGTCGGTCACGGTCGTGGCCAACACCGCGGCCGCAATTCATGGAGTGGAAATTGCAGTCGCGATTATCAAGATTGCAGTCGCGGTTATTGGCCACGACCGTGGCGGGTGGGCACGGTCATGGTGGAGAGTGTCGGCCACGGTAGTGGCTAAAGGGCATGGCCATGGCGAGGAATCGTGGTCGTGGTTATTTGCCACGGGCGCGGTTATTGGCCATGGTTGTGGATAGGGATCACGGTTGCGGGGTTGAAGATTGCGGTCGCAGTTATTGCCGTAGTCATGGTTATTGGCCACGGTCGTGGCGGATGGCCACGGTCGTGGTGAGGGATCGTGGTCATTGTGTTGAAGACCGTGGTTGCGGTTATTTCCACAGTCGTGGTTATTGGCCACGGTCGTGGTGGATAGCCACGGTCGTGGTGAGGGATCGCACTCGTGGTGTTGAAGACCACGGTTGCAGTTATTGCCACGGTCGTGGTTATTGGCCACGGTCATGGCAGACGGCCACGGTCATGGCAATGGTGGATGTCCATGGTCGTGGCGAGGAATCGCAGTCATGGTGTTGAAGACTACGGTCATGATGGGCACTACAATCGTGTCTGATTGCCACGGTCATGGTCACGGTAGATTGCCATTGTCGTGGTTGTTTGCCATGGTCGTGGCGGGTTCATAGCTGTTGCAAAAACCATGTGTCGGGGAGGAATCTTTGGAGAATAGATGTCTTGTCTGGTTCGATGCCTACAAGTCCCAACATTGGCTAGATTGGCTACATTATTGGCTATTCTAACTGCATTATCTAATGAGAGAAAGAAAGCATAAAACACGAGCATTATTGGGCATATTAAGACTAAAGTGGCACAAAACTATAGATGAAATGCATAGATAATATGCACTAATTTTGGTGTTATCAACTACCCCAAGCTTAAAACTTGCATGTCCTCAAGCAAGACTATGCTCAAAGAATAAAAAGATAACATCCAAATTAAGCTTTGCAATAGATGCTAATGTTAAGAAAAATAGTTTAAAACATTAGTTCTGCTGATCCATGCCATTTCAGAACAAACCCCCACCAATCAATCATGGTCTTGCCAAAGTAAGATCAAAGAGTTTCCAGGCAAGATTAAGAAAATTCACTATAGCATGTCGATACTCATGAGAGTTTGAATCATAATTATTAAGAATGAAAGAGTTGTTACATAGGTGATCACGCAGGTGATGAGCAATGAGCCATCACCATGAATCCATGTATACCAGTCCAGAACAACGCCCCCCTCACTTACTCAAGTCCTAACAAAGCAAAAAGACTCTGATGACTTCTGAGGATCCTGATCTGCGTCTGGTTGGTCCATGTAGCGAGAAACAGTCCCTGCAGTCCGAACCAGTTGGTCCAAAGCAATGAGATGAACTCCTCGTACTGCGCTCGAACAAACCCTATTACTAGGATGATCTCATAGGTCTCCTAGGGGTTCTTAGTGACTCTCTAATGAGCATTTGGAGTGATACTAATAGGAGTGACATACTCGCATTTGTGAGCACAGTCATACACCGGATGGTCACCATCCTCAACTCTCCTAAAAGAGAAAACAACACTCATTTATTGTTCACACTCAGGCTTTTATCATCTGCATTCTATCTATAGGCTTGGGTGAGAACTATATAGATATTTTGGGATTTTTGTGGGCGGACAAGCCTCTTTTTCACACTTTTATATTTTCATATTTTTGACTAAATCTAATGTGATAAGGTGTGTAGTCCATAAGGGAAAACATTTCATCATGATTATAGCTCAAAGCCCATCATAATCCGCTTGACACTTGTGTGAAAAGTTGCAATTATGATTCAAGAATCCTTAGAATAGAGACAAGCTTGTGAAATTGCAGCTAGGATTCTTTGATCATGTTTTAGCTCATTCCAACGGTTCTTTACCATGGATTTTCCATTCACAACATAGATCAAGGGAATTTAGCTTTAAGCTATGAAAAAGGGACATAACCTTATGTTTATTTCCAAACTCAAGGAAAGAGTCAAAGAGCAAGTCAAGCAAAAGGTCAAGCAATTTTTAAGATGAAAATTGTGCATCTAGGCATAAAGTCAAGCATTTATCTATTAGGTTTGGCACCATATATCCATAATTGTGAAGCTACAAGCTTATGCTAAATGCAAGAAATAAACGTGCATGCAAGAAGGGTGAAGAGAAAGAAGGGTGAAGCCTACCACCCCAAGCTTAAAAGTTTGCTTGTCCTCGAGCAAGACTTAAAATTGAAATAGTAAGGCAGGAATGCATGATTTCAAATGGCAGTTATTGAAGTTCTAAATATGATGCATGGATCCAAGGATATAAAATAGTTAGAGGAAAGAAACTAACTAACAAGAACATGAAAAGAAAAATTTATTGTAAGAAAAGGGTGGGAGGGTGGGTTAAGAGAAAAGGGGGTGGCTTCCCTACGATACTGACACTGGGATCCCAAATCCTAAGTTTTGGGACCAGAGTCACATGTGTCTTGCCGACGGGTTCCGCCACATAATAGGAGTAGAATAGGCAGAGATGCGGGCCATGCCGAGTCTGAAGTAGAGGAATAAAATCCGATGACTCGGTGAAGTCATCTTTGTGCTGGAAGTGGCTTGAACTGCATTGGGATGAATTCTTCAGCATACCATGCTCAAGGTACCTTTCATTATATGAATATGAATATGAAGGTCTTGGGATGTCGACACAGGATGAGATGGGGGGTAGGTTGAATGACTTTGATAGGATCCATTTCTCCTCCCTCCATCTCTGAACTTGAGGTTGGATGCTCATGTAAGTTACTATATACAGTCTGAATCATCCAATCATCTTTTGAACATGAAGTGTCTCCAGAAGAGTATGATTGATGTTCTTCCACCCCAAGATTGTCGCCTTCTGTGGGGTCTAGAGTTTCTCCATGCTCAGCAACCATGTTATAGTGAACTGTCCATCCTGTCCCCTTGAGTTCCACCAAGCCTTGAGGAGGGATGGTGATGATTGTAAGTTCGCATTGTTCCAGCTCATCGTCATTGGTGTATTCGCTCCACTGAGATGAATAGTCATCGT